>PVIC010044532.1:0-14982 GCA_004025085.1 Thryonomys swinderianus
GAGAGAAAAAGAAAGAAAGGGAGACAATGCTAGGCATGGTGACTCAGAAGGAAGGAAGGAAGGGGAAAGATAAGGGAAACTATGTTCCAATAACTATGAAAGATATGGGAATATTCTTTTATTAAAATGTTAGGAGAAAAAAACAGCATAAAACTACTTATTATAGAGGACCAAGAATGTAGTTCAGTGACACCATACCTGCCTGACAAGCACAAGGTCCTGAGTTCAATCCCTGATACAAAAAAAAAAGTAAAAACTACACATTATTGTTTGGATTTTGAAATGTATGTGTATGTTAAACCAAAATTTAAATCTAAATAATGGCTTTCCCCCAATTATGGGCTATAAGTAATCTTGTTTTCTCCCTTATATTTTCTTAGATATCCTGCACTTTTATTATGAGACAAAACTATGGTGATCATTAGAAAATTTAAACTACAAAAAAAATATGTAGCATACTGGAAAATAGTGATAACAGAAAATTCAAGGATAACATTCAGTTTCCCTTAGAGAGTGAACTGAGAAGTATAAGTGGGTATTTGCAAAATAAAACCCTATCATCCCAAGGTTTACACATAGAGAAAGACTAGGGAGTGTGTTTAATAGAACGCTTGTACTAGAATCACTTTGCACACTGAATACTATTTTGGATATGTGAGCTCTATGGAGACGGTTTTCTGACAGGCATTAGGATTTAAATGGGGAAGCACTGAACCCAACAGTTGCAATCTCTGCACTGGAGAGTTCCAAATGGGCCGTGGAAAAGCACCCAAAAGAGACTTCTTTGCCAACAGCACCAAAAGACACACTGTACTGCAACAGCCATCCCAGGCAGAACCTATCAGCAGCCCCAGATGAGCAGACGCAGGCCCACCTTGCACTGGCATCATCCCAGTTGCCTAGCAGAAGCCAGTTTTGTAACTCATAATGCGAGCCTGGGGCTCAAGATAATGCCATGGGGCCCCAAGTGCAGTAGAGAACATGCTTCTTCCTGACTTTCTGGAAATGTCAAAGCTGACCTGCGGGGCCTGACCCTGAACATGCCTTTGGCATTGCCCATATACAGGATAAAGGGATTTTTTAAATTATTTTTTTAATTGGAAACTAACTTGGTTCGCTCTGTAAGCTCTTATCTGGTGCATGCCTCTGGCTGTCGCACAGAAATTTATACTTGATAAAGAAGCCCAGAGCTCATTTATGCTTTCAGGAATCCTCTTAGTTGCTGGCAGTCAACAGAAGTCTCAGCTCAGACAGGCGCAAAGGAGGCTCCTGGTGAGACTCACTCAAAGAAAACCCAGAAGGAGAAGTCTGAGGGCTCATTTCAGGATGAAGCTTCGAGGGAAAAGGAGTACTTGTAACATGAACAAAAGTTGTCTGTGGATCAGCAGATGCAAGAGGATTCTTCTCCCAGCTACTGCGGGTCCTGTGATGAGGATAAGCCTTCAAGGCAGGCAGCTGGCGCTCCTGCTGATGCTCTGTGGCCTACAGTCACCCGCGAGGCACGCTGAGGTAGGGGCAGCTGAGGAGCCATGACCCTTTCCTTGACAGGACGTTCACCTGGTGGTAACTTCCCAATGGCCCAAACCAGTGTTGACGAATCTATGGTACGCATGTTACTTGTTTCTCTTCTAAGACATAAATGTTAATATATGGGTTGGATTTTTTTCCCCCAAACTAAAACTACAGTATTTGGATTTAATTGCAGCATTGGCACTTTGCAATAAGTAAGTGAGTTTTGGGTTGAGGTTTAGACATTTGATCTCTGCAAGGTTCACCATCACTGACCCAAACCACAGGCCATTAGGGCTCTAATTTCACTCAAATATTCTGGCAAATAATGTTAGTGAAGGATGTTGACACTTATTAGGCAACTACTAAAATTTTAAAATTCTTTATAATTTATCAATTTAGAATTATGGGAAATAATGGCATAAGATTATTTGCTTGATTTTTCATAATAATTAGAAATACTGCTTCTATGAGACACATAACATAAAATGACTTTACACTATATCAGATAGACCAACTCCATTTATAGATATTTTAATTTAAAAGTCTACATGTTGAAAATTATCTGATGTTAAGAGATAACAGTACATATTTGAGATCTAGGAATATTTTAATAAAGTTTTGAAGTTTCTTATAGATTTGACAAAAATGTGATTTTTGGGGGGCCAGAGATTTAGCTCAGAGGTTCCGGCACCTGCCTTGCAAGTGCAAGGTCCTGAGTTCGATCCCAGTAACCACATACAATGCTGGGCATGGTGACTCACACCCACCAGCAATCAGTATTACATAGCACAATGCTGGACGTGGTGGCTCATGCCTGTCATCCCAGCACTCGGGAGGCAGAGACAGGAGAACTGTGGAGTTTGAGGTTTGCCTGGGCTACATAGTGAGCTCAGGGCCAGCCTGAACTACAAAGTGAGACTCTGTCTCCAAAAAAAAAAAGTGATTTTGGGGTTGGTTTGGTTTAAATAGATTCTGAGGCCTCCTTTTAAATCTGCTCTTAAGAAATATTGGTTAAGATCATTTAATCAGTCTGAAAAAACACCTGCAGTTAACCCAAAACCAGGTGATATGTCATCATAAATCACAAAGGAAAATACCAAATATATGTTTTCAAGCTCCAGTTACAGTATCTTTCACATTGGAGAAAATCTTGCCTTTTTTTTTTTTTTTTTTTTTGAGACAGGGTCTCGCTTTGTAGTTCAGGCTGGCTCTGAGCTCACTATGTAACCGAGGCAAGCCTCGAACTCAGCAATCCTCCTGCCTCTGCCTCCCGCGTGCTGGGATTACAGGCGTGAGCCACCACGTCCGGCACTGTGGTATGTGGTATTGATTGCTAGTGGGCGCGAGTCACCACGCCCAGCATTGTATGTGGTTACCAGGGATCAAACTCAGGACCCTGCGCTTGCGATGCAGGCATCAGAACCACTGAGCTAAATCTCCAGCCCAAAATCTTGGCTTTTAATGAGTACTGTCTATTAGAAAGGTATTATTTTTACCAAGAAACCCCTATTTGAATTTAAATAATTTTAAATTTTAAATAATTTAAATTTAAATGTTAAATATTTTAAATGATGAACTGATAATACCCAGAAAACCTCTAACTTCAGTTTCACATAGACCATGTGAAAAAAGTAATATTTAATTTGCGTCCTATTTTTTTAAAAAAATTGTCTTTTCCCAAGAAAAGGCACATTCCTGATCTCTGTCCAAACTTTGCTTCACCCTCCTCCCCTGGACATAGACGGACTACTTCGTGGTAACACTGGGGAAAACTACTGAGCGTGCTGAGCTGGGCTCTGCTCTTCCTCCTGGGGGTCAGTCTGTGGCAAAGGGAGGGAGTTCTCTGTTCTGCTACGGTCAGAATCTTATCTAGGGTCCACAGCCACTTGCGACTGAGTGGGCGAGCCTGCCTCACTTTTACGTGTACTTATCACGTCCAGTCACCAGCACACCTAAAGATGTGTGCTCCAACAGAAGAGTGAAGAAGAGCGATACTCCAGCCTTCACTGTTTTTCAGAATCTGGGTGGACATGAGCACTGTTGTTTATTGGAGTCCCTCTTGGAAGCCCAAATGTTACTCAACACTTAATGATTTTATCCAATTGAGTTCAAAGATTTAATATGTATTTTAGGTACTGACAAGAGAGATTTTCACAGTTACATCCCTGAAAGAATACATAGTTGTAGTGGAGGAATCAGAAAGTATAATTAAACTATAATGTTATTAGTTTTTTTTTCTTCCAAGCACAAACCAAAAACCCTATAATTTCAAGAACACGCAAAAAAAAAATTACTTCTTCCCTGGGAAGATAAATTTTTCCAGCTTTCAGTTATTTATCAAGCTAAATTTAATCTTTAGCACAAGTCACTGATGTAGAAATGATTTTGAGGAGATCTTGAACAAATGTTAGTTTTGAGAGAAAGAGTTGGTTTTACAGAATGCAGCAAATCTACTACCATATTTATCATCTGAAAATGATTTAGATAATTAAAATCAAGACTTTTCTTTTCTTACTTATAGGCTACAATTAAAATCGACTTTGATTTGGCACCAAATTCTTTCGACGATCAATACCAAGGCTGTAGCGAACAGGTCATGGCGGAGCTGAGTCAAGGAGATTATTTCACCAAGGAAATAGATGCCCATAAAAATTACTTCAGGGTATGGCAGAAAGCCCACCTGGCCTGGCTGAGCCAAGAGAAAGCTCTCCCCACAAACATGACAGTCGCCCACGCTGTGGCTCTCTTGGTCTACACCTCGGATAACCATGTGCGCTCCGAGTTTGCCCAGGCCGTGGCCCACGCTGCCAGTTCCCCACAGCAGTACAGACATTCATTCCATTTCAAATACCTGCACTACTACCTGACCTCGGCGATCCAGCTGCTGAGGACTGAACTCGGCATGAAGGGTCACACTCCATGTTATGAGGTGCACTATGCCATGAAGGATGCCCCCTTTGTAGCCAACGTGGGTGACATTATCAGATTTGGCCAATTCCTCCCCACCTCCCTCCTAAGAGAAGAGGCACCAAAGTTTGGGGAAAAAACACTACTCACCATATTGAGCTGCCTGGGTGCACCTGTACAAGACTTCTCCCTGCAGAAGGAAGTGCTGGTCCCTCCCTATGAGTTGTTTGAAGTTGTAAATACAAGCTACCACCCGAAAGGAAATTGGCTGCAGTTGCAGTCGGCCGGGAACCTGAGCACATATAACTGCCAGCTGCTGAAAGGTAATTTTGGTCCAATTTGGATCCATTCTTACCAGAATGACAGACCATTGCTCTCTTACAAAAGCTATCTTCCCTGCGTGGGCTTGGAGCAAGTCAAAAGCATGGAAAGTGTCCACCTGAAATAATAGAACTGACAGATTAAAGAAAAGCTACTTTATTTATTGGGTTCTCTTATCCTCTTTCAACTAATTGTAGAAGTTAGTTGCAACTAACTTTCTCTTCAACTAACTGTAGAAAAATTATTGCCAGCAGTGGTACTACTGTATTCTCTTACCCACACAGGATATGTTCCCAGAGCTCTGGAGATGGATTGAAAACACAAATCTTATAAAAATCCTACATATACTTGACTTTCCTATATATACACGTCCATGATAAATTTTAATTTCTAAATTAGATACAGTAAAAAGTTAATTATAACTATTAATACAGGACAATAATAGCAATACACAGGGATAAAAGTTATGTGAATATGTGCTCTCAGAACATCTCGTGCACACTCATCTTTCTTGGGCTTGTGATTATGTGAGATGATACAATCCCACAGGAGACGAGGTGGAGCACACAGTGTGGGCATCATGCTGCAGCCTTAGGCCACCACATGAAGGTCGCCTGAACACAAGCACCATGATGCTGCAAGAGTCTGCCTGGGCACTGGGGTGACCACAAGTGTCTGATGGGCAGGTAGCATGTGGGGTGTGAAGTGCTGGAAAGGGGTGATTCATACCCCAAGGGCAGAAGAGCAAATAATGCACCATTTCATCATGGTGCTGAGGATAATGTGCGCTTAGAAACTTAAAAGTGATTTGGACTACTCCATTTAATGTTTTCAGAGTGCAGGGTGTGGTGACATATGTATAAATCTAGTTGCTCAGGATGGGGAGGCAGGAGGATTGTGAGTTCAAAGCCAACCAGGGCAACGTAGGAAGAATCTGTCTCAAACTTTTAAAAAACATGATAAAATAAGACCAAAGATTTAGCTCAGTGGTTCCAGTGCCTACCTAGCAAGCAAAAGGTCCCTGGTTCGATCCCTGGTAACCACATACAATAATACCAGACATAGTGATTCATGCCCACCAGGAATCTGTACCACATACTACAGTGCCGGCTGTGGTGGCTCACACCTGTAATCCCAGCACTGAGGAGGAAGAGGCAGGAGGATTGCTGAGTTAAAGGCTTTCCTGAGCTACATAGTGAGTTTGGGGCTAGCCTGAACTACAGAAGTGAATTTACTTCAAAAAAAAAAATATATATATATATATATAAATATGTATTTATTATATATATATAATAAACTCAGTTGTTGTAGATAACAAATTGCAAAAAGCAAAACTGTGCATAAGGAAGGATTACTGTATTATGAGGGAAACTAGACAGAAAAGATTAACACATAAAATATAGCATTTCTGACTTTCATTTTCAAACTCGTTTTTGTTGTTTTGCTTCTTTTTATAGTTATTACTTGCATAAGGGTTCTAGAAGTGAAAAGGGAAGTAAGATGTATTTATTTATCTATTTTCCATTTCTTAACCATCCTTTTACGTGACAGGAAACGCTAATGGTACAGAACAAGAAAAGCAAAATCAGGATCCTGGAAGTAATTTTAGTCTAACAAGAGCCGAGAGCATGGACAGGTGGATACGCTTGCAAGGACTAAGAGATGTACCAGATGTCACAGCAATGAGTCATGGCTGTTCAGTGCAGGGATCCAGTCGTTCCCCCTGGGGAAACTAAAGAAAGCTTTCCAGTAAAGGGCCGTGTGAGACTCGCAGTGGGAATGGATGTTCTCAGTAGAAGAGGAAAACATCGTTCCAAGCAGACAATGGCACATACTAAATTGCAGGGGTTTCAAACGGCCTTGTTTCTCCAGGAACTCGGAATTTCTGGAGGGCTGGAGTGTAGGGTGTACAAGCTGTAACAAAGGTAGGAGTAGAAAGAGAATAGGGAATTTATACGGGCAGGAGAGCTCTGTGGGACCTGGTTGTATAAAGCCATGTTAGAGACTTTTGAAGTTCATGCTCTAAGTAATAAGGAGTTATCAACGAAACCAATATTTTAGGAAGAACTCTGAGGATTTTGTGACATGACCTGAATCAGGAGAGATTACAGCTATCACAATGCAAAAAACTGTTAAACTCTTTCTTAAAAGGGAAAGGGACTGTTTTACCATTTTATGCTGTTTCCACTTCACTGATTCACTGAGAGGCCATTTATAGCCTTCTTTATGCAGGAGGAAGGATATCTTCTTCCAGTAAGAAATTGCTCTGTGTGCTGAATAGCAAAACAAGCATTGAGTTATGTCATATGCATAGTACTGTTATTGGTAAGAATTTTTTTTCAAAAAGGATATTCATAGTTAATATCAATTGAGCTGAATCTACCTTTGAAATATGCCTAAATCTATCTCTTTGTCATCATTATTTCTATTTATAATTCGGCTCAGCTTCTCTCAGCATCTTAGGATTGTAGTGTGGCAAAGATCTTCACACCAGCACTCATTCTGAGGTCTTGATGACCTAGTGATACTTTTATTTCCTCCCTCACCGGGTCCTTGGAAGCCATGGCAACAGGATGAGGGGAATGAGTATCCTTTCCAAAGACCCAGAAGAACAATGTTTGTAGAAGATGAAAAATAATACAAAGGAAATAAAGAGACATTGATAATAAAGGAAAACATTCACACCCAGGATCCAGGATACTTTAAAACTATACCTGCCTGGGCCAGGGATTTAGTTCAGTGGTTTCATGGCCTACCTCACAAACACAAAGTCCACAGTTCAATCCCTGGTACCAAAAAATGAACAAACCTATACCTGCCTATTACTTCATTCTTTCTCATCATGATTTGGAGACACACAACCTTTCCACTAAGATAATGACATTGTACATTCTGCCAGTCTACTGATCTCAAAGCAAAATGTTTCAAGGTCCCTTCTGTTCCTCCATAAACTAATGGCCTTTGCTTTCCAGTGGTGAAACCATGCAAACACAACTTTATCTGCATTTTGAGTTAAAGTTTAGCTGGGGTAACTACATATATTACTAGATTCTGGATGTTTGGGTGGTCTTCAGGAGATATTTGAATTAGACCTGGGGAATCAATATTCTTGTATTTCCTGTAAGATGTTTGTGAACAGAACCTTGTCTGCATAGTGTTTAAGGAGTAAACATGGAATCCAGGCAGTTTGACCCCAGATCCACCCTAATTGGGCTCATATCCAATGTGTACCACTTACTAGGTACATGTTCTTGGTCATGTTGCTTAAATTCTCTGTCTCTCCATCTACATGAAGCACAACACACCAGCATAAGGCTTCTGTTAGGATTTTAAAAAATTGTAATCTATCTTATGTTTTTAGCATATGATAATACATGATAAATAAGGGTTAGTCATTAACGTAGTCTGCAGTCACAGAGAGATTCTCAGTGGTGTTTGCTGATTGACTGGATGAGTAATGGTGAATGAACGAAATGTTCTTTCATGCCTCTGAGTGATCTTAGCCTTGGGTAATAGGACCACTTCCTGCAACTTCCAATATTTGAAGACCTAGAGAAGAAAAATATTATAGAAAGTTCTATTCCTTATCAAGAGGAAGGACCTGTTGTCACAAAGTGATTGATTTGTAATGTCATCATGTGCAGACTAACCATAAAGAAATTCATCAATTAGAAATCTGTGTAGCCTTAGGAAGAGAGCTTCTAAGTGGTAGAATGAAATGCCACTGGTACGCAATGCATGTTCTTTATGAATAAGGAAGAGGGACATGTCAGAGGCATTAGATGATCAGCTCAAGCTGAAACTGACTCATTTTCCCAACCAGTACATTTCCAAAACTATCTGGGAAGGAGAAAATAGGAGAGGAATAAACTATAGCTACAGTGGTACCTTCTTCCCCTTGAGCCTAGACTCTGAGGAAGTGCACAGAAAATTCCGGCTCTTCTTTCCTTTGACTCTACTGCCTGACCTTCATCTGCCACTGCTTGCTTGCCAGCACAGTCACTTTAACAGGAGAAAAACAACTACCAAATCTACATAATTTTGGATTGGACACAATCAATATCCCTCCCACTTATTTCCACTGCTTTTTTTTTAAAGAGTTTTCAGTTCGTCACTACAGTGCTTTTTTTCTTTTCCTTCAATCATAGGCTAAGGACCATCTTTAATGACCCTTAAGTTATTTCTGTTAGTATGTACCCCGACTTCCTGGAGAAGTATTGGACTCATCTATATATGAACAACAGAAGGGAGGAGGTGGTACGTCTTTAATATTTGAGGGTCCTTCATTAGGAGGGAGTGAAGTCAAGAGACTTCCCAGACCTGATTTTCTGAACAGCTGCTCTTGTCCTCTTCATTTTTCTCACTGACACCAGCCCAGGGAATTCACTATTGTCTCTGGAGGTCTGATAACCAATTCTTCATGAACTCAAGCCTTCTTGGGAGACCCTTTCTCATCCTTTCTGCTGTCTCTTTTCTCTCTCTCTCTCTATCTCTTTTTCTCCCAACTCCCCCTCCTCCCTTTGTTTCTTATTAGCAAAAGCTACATGTTATTATATGTTGCTCCCCATGAGCAAATGGATCCATTCTTGCTCCCTCTTAATCTGAAAGATGTAACACTTGAAAGACAATATGAGGATGTGCAAAATTAATGAGCCAGCGTACTATAATTCTCCCCAAAGAAGAGACAGTACCATAAAGACAGAGCATGGCTTCTGTGGTTTTTAAAATTTATGTTACAATTGTCCTTGTTGCTCTGCAACCCAAGTCCAAAGAGTTCCCAGGAGTCTGTTGCCTTCAGAGAGGCAAGAGGTCACATTGGTAGTATAACTCTAAAAAGGCTATGTGTGCAAAAGAAGAATTGTTTCAGTCCTTCTAAACTAGCAGCTTCCTCCCCTGATTCTTTTATCACCCCTCACATGACCTATACTGGTTACTATAGAAACATGAATTCATGCTTATTGAAAGACTCAAAATATGTTAACAGAATGTTAATGAGCTATTTGCCCTTGAATACTTCTTCTCTCAGCAACATAATCTGTGCCAAAACTGTGCAGACACATAAATACATGTTCTGTTCTGTAGCATTAGATTCACAAAGAAGAGGGGTTTATTTGGTAAAAATGTTTCACATAATCAAAATTCTTAACATGTCTCTGGAAAAATACAGCCAATTGTTCCCAGGAGCCTCATTTTACATGTAAACTTTGCCAGTAACAAATAGTGATAACATGGGTAAGTGGATTAATCTTTCTGTGCCTTGGGGTTTTTACATACAAAATAAGAATTTTTTTTTTCTTTTTGGAGACAGGGTCTCGCTTTGTAGTTCAGGCTGGCTCTGAGCTCACTATGTAGCCTACACAAGCCTCAAACTCAGCAATCCTCCTGTCTCTGCCTCCCGAGTGCTGGGATTACAGGCGTGAGCCACCACGTCCGGCATTAAAATAAGAATTTTTTATAAACCTACCTTAAAGGATTATGATGAGGAAAAAATGAATCAATGTATGTAAAAACTCTTAGAACATCACCTAATACATATATAATAGTACTCAAAACTTTTTAACTACTATTAACACTTATGGTTATTTGACTTACTTCCTATTTCTTTCCTGTTTTCTTTTTTCTGCTATTTAATCAACTAAAGTTAGTTTTCCCTGTTTGGCCTTAAGTGCAGTGTCTGTCTCAGATGAATGAATGAAAGAACAACTCATTGAATGGATCTGAGAGGCCACAGGCATGGGCTAGGCTGCCGTGTGGGCTTGCTGTGTAAATGACTTCACCTCTGAGCTTGTTCTCTCATTAATAAAGTGGAAGCAGTGCTTGCTTTGAGGGAATGTTGTGACAGCAGCTAGCAGTTATCTGCCCTCTAAAACACCACCAAAGACCCACAACAGAGAACGGTTTGTTGGCACCAATGCATGCCTGAGACTGGCAGTGAGAACAGCATAAAGCAAGAGACAGCAAAAACGATGTTTGCTACTGTGGAGTGCCTACTTTTTGCTAGATAATAGGCTAAAAGATTAACACAAAGTACTCTGCATTTTGACAGATAGCAGCTATAGATAGATAGCATTTGCTTCAGATAATAGGTTAACTATAGATACTACACATCAACTTTGCCTTTTTTTCAAGAGCTTGAATATTTATATCAACAGTCCAATATAATTTAGATTTAACTTTCATGAAAGGAGTTATAAAATTTATGTATTTCCCCAAGATTCTATATTCTAAGGCAAAAATTACAAAATTAGGTTAGTATATACCAATATAAAGTATCTATAATAATTTACTTTACAAAATATTTTCATACCTATTACCTATTTAATTCTTATAAATACTCTACATATTGGGCTGTGGACCCTACTGTACAGAAGTGAGCACAGATTCAAAAAGGGTAAAGTAGTTGCATAAAATTATTCATAGTTCAGGGCCGGAGATTTAGCTCAGTGGTTCCAGCACCTGCCTAGCAAGCACAAGATCCCTGGTTTGATCCCTGGTAACCACATACGACAATACCAGGCGTGGTGACTCACACCCACCAGCAATCAATACCACATACAACAGTGCTGGGTGTGGTGGTTCACACCTGTAATCCCAGCACTTGGGAGGCAGAGGCAGGAGGAATGTTGAGTTTGAGGCTTGGCTGGGCTACATAGTGAGCTCAGGGCCAGCCTGAACTACAAAGCAAGACCCTGTCTCAAAAAAAAAAAAAAATTATTCATAGTTCTTAAATGATGGAAGAAGTAAATAGGTTACTTTCCCGTGCATTCTAATGAGAATTCTAGGACAATTCTCTCTACAAACTGTTTTCAGGAGACTCATTTGTCCTATAAATGCACTGAGTAGTGACCACTAGTTTCAAGCCTATTGGCTATGAGTGTTTATAAGTTGGTTCATGTACACATAAATATACAAACACATATTCATATATAATGTCTACAATTATCTTTTCATACATGTAGTACAATGTTTCCCTTTTCTTTTATATCCATTTTTATTCCATTATCAAACATCAATAGCGGTAACCTTCTAAAATAATGTCACAACTCATTAATGAATCACAACCACAATTTTTTTAACTTTTTTTTTGTAGTACCAGTGAGTTTATTGTATATGATACATAAGTAAACTCTATGAAAGTTTTACAAGTGGTGGTGATGGTAGACATACTAATAGCATTGAGGAAAGTGATAATAGCATTTCCAAAATCCTTGAGATACCCTCATTTTACAGGTGACAAAATTGATGTTCAGTGAAAGTCATTAGCATTGTCAAGGTCAAAAGGGCTTCACAACAGAAGCTAATCACCTCTAAAAACCATAATCTTTCTGTTACACTACTCTCCTGTTAAGCAGTGTTATTTAGAATTACTTAAAAACTCTCTTGTCCACTGGAATGTGGGAAAGCACTGGGTGGGGTGTCTTTGTGATCTTTAACCTCAATGAAGAGAATACAAAACCAAATATGTTTGAGAACACTTCTAATCATCGACTTCCTGAAGTGGTATTAA
The DNA here is from genome assembly GCA_004025085.1 of Thryonomys swinderianus. Lineage (NCBI taxonomy): Eukaryota > Metazoa > Chordata > Mammalia > Rodentia > Thryonomyidae > Thryonomys > Thryonomys swinderianus. The sequence continues at coordinate 12,248 of PVIC010044532.1, forward strand.
TTTTTTCCAGTTGTGCGTAGAGTTTCAAGTTAACACAAACTTTGATGGAAATTCTAAAAGATGAATATATGCTATCAATTTTCTTTGCCTGTTGCTGGCAAAAATTGGAACTGAACATTACCACTAAGACAGAGAAACAGACAGGTAGATCTAGATGGAGACAGACAGACAGATATTGTTGGTGCATGATTTTTACAATTAGAAAATATGAAACTCAAAACCATACATGTTTGTGAAACAAGTAGAAACATAGTTCCCCTCAACTGGTTACCTTCTACACAACATGGACAGATAGTGAGATGATGAGAGTTGAATCTCTTTCTACCTCAGACATCTTTTCTACTCTAAGCAACCAGTTAAGAGTGGCTGAGGAGAAGCTACTCTTTACTCCAAGCACCATTTAAAGGCTTCCGCCTCTTGCCTCACTTTCTTCTCTGTCCCTCCATTTTCCTAAGTAGCATTTATTCCTATCAGTTACTTTGGTTTATTCGTTTTGCTTCCATCAGCTAGACCTGGCTGTAACCTTTCATAAACTTCCTGTAAAAGCAGAACGGCAATTTAGCTCAAAGTAATCCATGCCTATTCCTTGGAAGCACAAAGACCCAAGTTTGATCTCTGGTAACACCAAAAAACCCACAAAACTTTCTGCAAAAGGTGTGCATGTTTAAGCAGCACACACATACATACATATAAACCTCAAACAAAACTTTGCTTCTTCCATACCTAGAATCCAGGCTTGTAATCCCAGCACTCTTCAAGGCTAGCATAAAAGGGTCACAAGTTCAAGAGTCACCTAAGCAGTTTAAGCTAGAACCTGTCTCAAAATAAAAAACAAAACTGAGCTTGTATGTAGTTAAGTGTGAGGGCACTGGGCTCAAACCTTAGTATTCCAAAAACAAAAACAAAAACCAAAAAATTAGGAATAGATCTGTAAACCAACAGAAAGCATAGTGGTTAAGAACAAGAGTCAGACTGTCTGAATTTGAATAGATGCATGACTTTGGGCCTGTTTCTTTACATCTCTGTGTCACACTTTTATCCACCAAAAAGATGTTGATAATGAGAATAAAAACCTCAAAGTTCTGTAGTGAGGATTGAATAAATTAATATGTCTCATAATAGATCATAGTATAGAATAAGTGCTTCTCATTAGTTTTCATAATAGTGATGAAGATGATAATTATGCAGATAATGTGCAATTCTCTTCCACCAACTGGCAGTATAACTAAAGTAAATCTTTTAACCTCCTGATGCCTGTTCCATCATCTGCAAAATAAGCAAGCTGAATTCATTTTAGAAAAGTCTATGGAAGCAGCTCACTTCAAACATTTTTAGTAGAAATCTTTACCTTAGCGAATTAAATGAGAAATGAGCTAGTTTTTTAATCTAACTGCCTAAAACATGCCTAATTGTTGTTTTGTTCTTTTTGTTTTTTACAGATTCCAGCAAGAAGTACATCCCTGCTCCTATAGTTATTGTATCTGTCTACTTCTTGACCAGTGTTATCACTGGTCAAGAAAGCAGTGTGTAGAGGAAGTCTGTAGCTTCTTTAACATAAAAATGAAATATAGGCCGGAGGGTTGGCTCAGTGGTTCCGGCATCTGCCTCACAAGCGCAAGGTCCTGAGTTCGATCCCCGGTAACCACATATAATGCTGGGCATGGAGATTCATGCCCACCAACAATCAACACCGCATACCACAGTGCCGGACGTGGTGGCTCACGCCTATCATCCCAGCACTCGGGAGGCAGATACAGGAGGATTGCTGAGTTCGTGGCGGCTTGCCTGGGCACCATAGTGAGCTCAGGGCCAGCCTGAACTACAAAGCGAGACCCTGTCTGAAAAAAAAAATGAAATATAAACTTCTTATATGTGCTCATACTTCTGCTGAGAGCAGCACATATCTATCCTCTTCTTTGTTGTGCCTTCTTGGTATCTCCTGGCCAGTCAGGGCACCGGGCACCCTTGGGAAGTCTCTCAACCCAGCTGTCATTTGATGCAGAGCCCGCACTGGTAGGTGCTTAGAATTCACCTATAACTCAGTCCTGAGCCACTCAGCATAGTTCTCCTCCACACACACAGAGATTTACACTAAAAAAGCATATGGCCCAGTGATAAGATTATCACATACCATCATGATGCTTTTTTTTTAAAAAAAAAAACTAGTTTTGGGAATAGGGTAGAACCTCTCTTTTCAGTGGAGATTAACAAAAGCTTTTAGCTTGCTAGCAGCTATTTTACCACCAGGAGAAAAGAACCTGCCTCCCTGAGAGAGGAGCTAACACAAGGGAGAGCTGAGGAATAAGAAGAAACTGAGACACACTTGACAATACACGATCCAACTGTTCTGAACTCAAATACCCTGTTTCATTACATGAATCAATAAAGTATGTTCTTATTAACATAACTTGAATTTTATTTTTTATCTCAAGCAATCGAAGGAGTTAGGATAAATAGACTTTCCTTGTTGTTGGGGGGAGGGGTGTCTGTTCAATGATCCTAACCAGGAACAAATCAAAAAAGATCAAGTTAAAAAGCAAAAGGTAGGGCCGGAGGGTTAGCTCAGTGGTTCCGGCGCCTGCCTCGCAAGCGCAAGGTCCTGACTTCAATCCCGATAACCACATACAATGCTGGGCGTGGTGACTCATGCCCACCAGCAACCAATAGCACATACCATAGTGCCAGGCATGGTGGCTCAGGCCTGTAATCCCAGCACTCGGGAGGCAGAGACAGGA
>PVIC010044533.1:0-14967 GCA_004025085.1 Thryonomys swinderianus
TCAGGCTGGCCCTGAGCTCACTATGGTGCCCAGGCAAGCCGCCGCGAACTCAGCAATCCTCCTGTCTCTGCTTCCCGAGTGCTGGGATTACAGACGTGAGCCACCACGCCCAGCATTATATGTGGTAACCGGGGATCGAACTCAGGTCCTTGCGCTTGCGAGGCAGGCGCCGGAACCACTGAGCTAACCCTCCAGCCCTCCAGCTCCAGACTCTTACGCCAGCCTCCCAGTCTTGTCCACGCTGTGGCCAGGGTGGAGTGCCCCATCACTCCAGCCATGATGGGAATATTCTGAATTAATAATGTTATCAAATGTAATTTTACCAGCTCTTACATTTTCACTGTGAAGTAGAAAACTTCAACTTGCATAAGTGGTCCACATTATACTCCCATCAGAAAGCACCAATCTAAGCTTAACAAAGTGCTTAACAAGTGCAGCTCTCCTATGCCAGTGGTGATGACCCTATGGTACATGTACCAGTGGACACGCAGAGCCCTCTTTGTTGGCACAGGACCCAAGCTGTCCCAGCATCACCCCAGCAGCACAGCACTGGATCTTCAGGTTTTGAGGCAGTATTGGGACTGTGCAATAAGAAAGTAGGTTTGTGATAGCAGTTTGGACACTTGCTCTCTAAAAGGTTCACCATCCCTGTGTTAAACAGTCAGCCTCTGTTATCTGCAGGGCTAACAGATACAAGCATATAACTAAGCCAGATATGACAGTATACACTTGTGATCCTAGGAAGCTGAGACAGGGGATCTCAAGTTTGAGCTGCACAACTAAGTGACTTAACAAGGCCATGTCTCAAAATAAGAAGAGAGCTGGGCATGTAGCTCAGCATGAAATCCCTGGGTTCAATCCCTGTTACTGCAAAAATAATAATTTGGGCCAGAGATTTAGCTCAGTGGTTCCAGCGCCTGCCTCACAAGCGCAAGGTCCTGAGTTCGATCCCAGTGACCACATACAATGCTGGGCGTGGTGGCTCACGCCCACCAGCAATCAATACCACATACCGCAGTGCCGGGCGTGGTGGCTCATGCCTGTAATCCCAGCACTCGGGAGGCAGAGACAGGAGGATTGCTGAGTTTGAGGTTTGCCTGGGCTACACAGTGAGCTCAGGGCCAGCCTGAACTACAAAGCGAGACCCTGTCTCAAAATAATAATAATAATAATAATAATAATTCAACAAACTACTGTTAATGGATATTCAGAAACAATGGTACCAACCATGTACAATTTATTTTCTCATTGCTGCCAACCCAATACAAGATAAAAACTATTTGCTTAGTGTTTCTTTTGCATCGCTATTTTAAGTAATCTAGAGATTGTCTGAAACCGTCTATTTTTCAATGATAATAAAAACTAAAGCCTTTGGTTTGAATCTCAATTCTTAATACCAACTTGATCTGGGAAAATCAAACCCTCTAACTATAAATGGGGGACAAAAAGAGAACAATATAAGAACGTATTCTACATTTTTTTTTTTTTTACCCATTTCAGTATTTACATCTGGGTGTTTTAGGGGGCATGGAAGGTGATCAGTATTCTACCAGTGACCAAGTAGTCTACAAATACTGTGAAAGATGTAATTACTTGAGTAGCTGCAGCCTGTGTTGTTTGTGTGTGTGTTCATTTGTTTGTATGGAGCTGTTTTGTTTTGGAGTTGAGGTCTTACCAGTCACCAAGTTGCCCCAACTGAGTTTGAATTTATAATCCTCCCACCTGACCCACCAAAGCACTGGCAACAGGACTATGGCACTGTGCCCGGCTGAGGCTTTGGTTTTCTGACTGTTGGGTGGTCATTTGTGATGATCATTGAGGTGAAAAGCCACGGGGGACGCTGAAAGGTCCAACATGGGAGAGAAGTGGAGGAATTTCACAAGAAGGGGGCTCTTGCCTCCCCTCCCCTCCCCTCTCCTCTCCTCTCCTCTCCTCTCCAGAACCTGAGCACGAGCTCCCAGCAGGAACAGAAGGTCCAAGTGGAAGCACAGAAGTACACAGCTCAGCTCAGCAGTGAGGAGGTGGGGGAGGGGTGTTCTTTCCACAGCAAATACACTGGGAAAGGCAGATGCAGGCAACAGGAAGCCACTTCTCCAAGGCCCTTTCTTACATAGATGCTTATACTCAGGGCCTCCAAAAAAGATGACAGCTCACACAGTTCCATTAGAGTCTGAGATTCCCTCTTAAGAGAGGTAATTTCACCTACTGAGGTCTATAATCAAAGACATAAGCTATCTGCACCACCAAATCATCCTGCTGCAAGGTGCTAACCTGGTCAAAACTGCTTAACATTATAGCTTCATCAACAGGAGGGTACCCAAGGTGGTGCAGTTGACACAGTGAGAAACAGGAGAGGGATGGGAGGGTAGTTAGTCCTAATGAGACAAAATTCAGAGGAGATGCAATAACTGTCCTCAACCCTCGGGACAGCCTACTATAGAAAGGAGATGGCACTTGGTATATGGCTCTCAAGATCAAAGCCAGGCCCTGCACGTGAGTTAGAAAAAGGCAGGTTCATGGCCCTGAAAAAGAGGCTCAGGTCTAGAAATTACCATACACAATCCAAGTCCTCAAGGCCAAAGATAGGAACTCAGGGTCAAAGATAGGAATTCAGAGTCAAAGATAGGTAACTCAAGGTCAAAGATAGGAACACAGAATAGTCCCCCTTGGAAAGGCTGCTTTCCAAGTTTATGAGTGCTGGACACACGTGCTGAGGACATGTAAGTCAGTCTTTTAGCTCTCTTTATACCAGCTAAGGATGTTAAACCTCATATCCTGTAAGACTCCTGCCCTCAGACTGATGGGTTCCTGGCCTTGCTCTACTTATCTTTTATATTTTTTTTCTTCCTTGTTTTTTGAGCCCTGCTTATCTTGAATGCACTGGGACCTACTCAAGTCCCTAAGGCCTGGCTAGTATATCTGTAAGAAGTGTGCACAATCACTGCTGGCCACAACTGACTCTCAAGTCTCTAATTTAACTCTGAGACTGGTCCTTTCAGCTCTTGAAGTATTCAAATTCTGTCCTTTCCCAGATTCTAATCTCCATGTATCACTGAGGTCTCTCTACTTTTGAACTTAATTTTCATTCCTCAAGTACTTTTCTTTTGTCCTCCAATTAGACAGTAGCCTCTTTGAAGGAAGATACGCTTCACAAACTAACCTAGTATCAAACACTTGGTGAACTCCAGGAAACAGTCACAGATTTGGCGCTGCTGAATTTGAGCCAAAGAGTGAAGGAAGCCTATTCAGTGCAGGTCTTGGACAACATCTGTGTTTTTGCAGCGCAGCATTTGCCATCCATCACGAGGAAATCGAAACAGAAAGAAGTCAAGTAAAGTACAAGGTCGTTTTCAGGAACCCCAGCAACTCCATCTCCAAGGTTGGAACGTTCTCTTCCTCTACAAACAGCAGACCAGATGGTCGCCAGAGCCTCGGCTTTTTCAGCTTAACTCTAATTACAGTGTTAGTGAGCAACGAATTGATGATTCAAAATCACTAGTATATTCTTTGCAAGTAGCAAGGCTTTTTTTCACTCTCACAAGAACGAGGAGGCTTTGCCATCAGCCTCGTACTTGCTTCCAGTATTATCATTTCTTAGCTGCTTAGAAAACAAAATGAGCCCGAGACTCCCAAACCTAGCAGACAGCAGCAGGCTCTCCAGAACACAGAAGGTAGCAGCAGCCAGATGGCTAAGTAGCCTCTGTGGGTGCTGCAGGCAAATTGGGAAGCACAAATCAAGATCGACTCCCGGACTGTGCAAACGCCACATACCAAGTGTCAGCTCCAAGGTGCACTCGTATTTGCCTCGATGTTTTGCGAATGTTTTGGGGAAACTTAACACTCATGCCTTGAAATTGTGACTACAGGGGAGAACTTTTCAAGGTCATCTGGCCCAACCTTTTGCTAAAGGTACAAAGGACCCAGAGAAAGAATTCACTCAAGATCTGTTCAAACGTTCCCCAAGGGGGAACTCGATCTCTAGCAACAGTCCATCTGGGGACAGTTATTATTAGGGTTTGTTTTTCCTAAAATACTCGGCATACACTTTTCACTCTTCTATACTCATTCTTGTTATATTTCCCAGGGCGAGGAGGAAGTGGGGGTTGTTCCCCATTCTCGGGCAAACTCAAGCAATTAAGGGAACTTTTAGTTTTCCCTCAATCTTTATTTCTTTAAACATGGTCAGGTACTTAACTGCTCATTACTTAAATTAATCTCAAATGTCTGCACCTCACCCTCCCACAACTTTCCCGAAGGGAGTCAGTTCCTTTGCCGAATAGGGCTAATCCGGTTCCAACCTCCTGACCTGATTTGACTCTCTGGCCACATTTGATTGGTCCACGGGAAACACGTGACACTCAGAAGCTACCGCACCAACTTCCAGAGAGGTTTCCGTCCCAAGTGAGAAGTGGAAAATGGAAGCTGAGAAGCAGGGAAGGAGGGTCCTGCAAAGCCAGGACAGAAAGAGAAAGCAAGCAGGGGGTGATGCTTGAAAAGCCACGCCATGTGGCAGCTATAGCTAGAGAAACAGAGGCACGTGAGGAGCTGACACCAAGACCAGAGAGGAACTATTCCTGCCTCCTTGAAGGCTGCAACTGAAGATTTTCCAGCATCCCAAGGATCTCCCGCCTTAAAAGTCATGAGAATTAAAACCTAAGATGCTGGGCCACCGTTTCCTCCATTATACTTTAAGAAGGGGGCCTTACATTTCCAGGCAAATCCACAGGCAGGCTTTTACAACTGTATTTGCTGGATGTCAGTGCTAGCTGGACATAGTGGCGCACACCAGTAATCCCAGACCTCTAGGAGCCTGAGGCAGGAGGACTGAAGGTTCATGCGCAGCCTGGGCAATTTAGCAACCTAGCAAGAACGTCTCAAAGAAAAAAATTCAAAAGGGCTGCAGACATGGCTCAGTGTGAAGGCCTTAAGACCTGGGTTCAAGCCGGAGTAGTGAATACACACACTCAAACAAAAAACCAAAAGAACACAAGCACAGCCAACTGTCCCATGCTAAAGGTAAAGATGTGCAGAGAGGGGCTTTTACTTTTTGCCTCGCTTCTTTTCTAGGGTATCAGAATTTTCCAATAAAATATAGTCAGATTATTATCTGGGCAAGGGATGGTGCCTGGCCAGTTTTAATTTTCTTCCTTATGCTTTTGACTATGAAGAAAGCTTTGGATTTCTTATTAAAAAATAAAGAGGGGACAGAGGTTTAGTTCAGTGGTTCTAGCACCTGCCTAACAAGCATAATCTCCATGATTAGATCCCCGGGTAACTACATATACAATAATATTGGACGTGGTGACTCATGCCCACCAGCAATCAGTACCACATACCATAATTCTTAGCTTAATGGCTCTTGCCTGAAATCCCAGCACTCAGGAGACAGAGAGAGTAGGATTACTGAGTTCGAGGCTTGCCTGGGCTACATAGGGAGCTCAGAGCAGCCTGACCTACAAAGTGAGACCCTGTCTCCAAAAATAAAATAAAATTTAAAATAAAGAACTTAGTGAGAAATTAAAGGTAGAATCCACATTAACAATCTGGAAATACAGAGAGAGATTCCCCCTGACTGAAAAGCTCTATTTCAGTGGGTTATGAGGGGTGGAAAAAGTAAGTAGATACAGCTCAACAAGGAAGGCAGCAGACCAGGTGGTACATTCAGGGTGAGCAGAACAACATGGCTGAACCCTGGCTACAGGTCAGGGAGCCTAAGAACAGTCACAAAGCCAGAAGCTCACAGGTTCCTAAGCAAAGGACAGTGGAGGCTAGAGATTTGCTTACACTGTCTAGAAAGAGGATGGAGTTAAAGAGAAAGAGCTCAGAGCCAGGGTTGGAAGGTGGTTGCCAAGGTGTTTCAAAAGTCCTTTTCCACAGAGGGGCTAAGTTCAGTCAGCACTGAACTGTTGAACAGATTCAGTATCTATCACTCTGAAATGTGTTTCAAAACACCTAAGACTGTATATCTCTTCTGCATCTTTCATTTACTTGAGCCAAATTGTGGCATCCAAAATGCTTCGTTGAAAATTTGAATTCAAGTACTTCCAGTTTCTTCTTGGAGGGTAGTAAGAAGCCAAATCCAATTAAGTCTGTAAATTTGAAGGAAAAAGTAAGATCCAAATATGAACAGCATCAAAAAACTTTACCTGTGGTCTCACCAGGCATGGAATGGGGGTAAGCATGGTGGAAACTAGGGAAAGATCTGCAACTTGAGCTTGTTCCTATGATTAATTATGAATTCTACACTCTTTGCTGAACCAGAAGGTGTGAAATATTACTATTTAGTTTTGATCCATGGAGAATATGTACTCCTCCAAAACTTCAAAGCCCATGTGAAATTATAGAAGTACCTAGGGTTCAGAGTTTAGAATTTGCAACAGGTGACACAGTATACACTAATCCAACATGCCATCTACCTGAAACAGCCTGGCAAAAATCCTTCACTGCTGGATTGCAAGATTTTGTACAGCAAGGTGAGCCCCAGTCACTGGAAATCATCAGCTTTGTTTCAAAACTGGCCTTTTTAGCCAGGTATAGTGGTGGATACCTATGATCCCAGCCACCTAAGAGCTAATTTTTGAACCCAGAATAGGTAATTTAATTACTTAGCAAGACACAGTCTCAAAATTAAATAAATAGATAAATAGGGCTGGGGGTTTGACTCTGCCTGAAGGCCCTGGGTTCAATCCCAGAATCCCAGAAATCATTTTCTATCCTCTTGCTCCTTCTCCTCCTCCTCTTCTCCTCCCCTTTTCTCTTCATCCTCCTCCTTCTTCTTGTTTATCACCCAATAAATGTCAAGGTGTGAGAATAAATGTTTGAGAATATTACTGTCAATACCAGAGGTGGTAAGACAAGGGCAAACAGGTGTGGCTGCGAGTTCCAGGGTGGGAATTACAATGTCCAATGGCTAAGAACAGAGATTGTGAAAGAGGGAACAACAATGATTCTTCCATTAGATCAGGTACTGTGCACTGTATGCTCAGCATCATGCAGGCACAGGGTTACAACCAAAACAGATGTCAGACCACACACTCTCTGGTAGATGCTATACACAGCAGGAAATTACAAAAAAGTGGAAAAACACAAGATACTTGGCAACAGCTAAAAGGAGAATTCTATCATAGCCTAGAGGCATCACCAAAGATTTCCAAGAAGAATCAATATTAAAGTTTAGATCTAATGGAGGTACTATGAAGAAAAAAAAATAATTAGCAAGTGAATAAGAGATTACAACCATGGGAAGTGAGTCAGATCAGATGCCGAGTCAAGCTTTGCAAATGCAATACCCAGTTGTGATATCTTGTGCACGTTCCTAACACCCTGTGCATCTTGTCCTTACATAGAAAGTGGGAACGTAAGTCATTCCTCATAGAGCTGTGCTAAGAACAAATTAAATAAAGAGCTCTTGGCACAGTAACTAGCACGTGGTGATAGTTTATTACTAAGAAGGAATGCCAAGTGCAAAGGCCAAAGACAAAGAAAAAACTGTAGCAAGTTCAAGAACAGTTCGGCAGAACTTGGGGAAGTGGTGAAGAAAGGACCTAGAGAAGGAAGCAGAAGTAAAATCTAGGAGGCTCTTTCAATAGGGCATATGGACAAGTGTGTGCACAGTGATGCTGTTAGACCGGACATAGACTACATAGTGCTAAGATTTGCTCTTGACTGTCCCCAAAGGCCCATGTGTTAGATGCTTGGTTCCCAGCCTGCCACTTTTGGGAGGTGGTGGACACTTTAAGAGGTGGAGCTTAGTGGGAGGTCTTTAGATAGTTGGAGGGTATGCCTTGGAAGGGAATCATGGGGCACAGGTCTCTTCCTGCCCCACCTCTACCTAGCCAGGAACTGAGCGGTTTGTACAACCACATACCCCAGCCATGAGGTGCTGCCTCACTGCAGGGCCAAAAGGACCTGAAAAATAAGCCTTCTTTTTACTAATCATCACCGCCAGTATTTGTTTTAGTAATGCAAGCAGACTGACTGAAGGCCAGAAGTAAGTCACAGCACTTACTTGACAGTCATGACACTTTCCTGAGGTATGAGCTTTTGCAGGAGGCAGGAATGGTGGAAATGAGACTCAGTGGAGAGCTACAGAGGCTCCAGGGCTGCAGGAGCAGCATAAGGGACAAAAGCTCTCAGAGCTGGGCTGTGACTAGTAGGACAGAAGGAAATGGCACAGCTGCTTTTTCCCGGGACTTCACCTCTGATTCTGCCACTTCTGTGTGACAGAGCCGCTTCTTTCTCTATACCTAGTGAATTGGGGGATGGCACAACCTAGTCATTCACAACCCAGGTGGCACAGACACTCCAAGTCCATGGAAACATCCACAGAAAGCCACAGCCTGTTCTCGACACATTTGTTTAAAACCTCAAGGTGATAAGTTCTTGCAAGCTGACCCAGCTCCAGTGGGCACTGTCCATCATTGATTCATTTATAATAACTGGGAGGACAAAGTACTTGTAACTTATTAAATGCAGTTTGTCATTTTTACAAACTGGAAAATTAATAATGAAAGTGGTACACGTGTAAACAACAAAGTGGACCCGTGGGGAGACCCTGTCAGTGTGCACTTTCTGAGATCGTACCTTCTGCTGTCAGATGTTTGCGCCACGTGTGTGTGTGTGTGTGTGCGCGTGCGCACACCCTGCACTTCAAGATGGAACTGAGAGTCACATACTCTCAGATTCAATTCCCAGCTCTAGCACTTGCTAGCTGAATGACTTTAGAAAAATTGCTTAACTTCTTAATATGTAAAATTGAGACTAAAGGGCCGGAGGGTTAGCTCAGTGGTTCCTGCGCCTGCCTCGCAAGCATTAGGACCTGAGTTCGATCCCCGGTTACCACATATAATGCTGGGCGTGGTGGCTCACGCCTGTAATCCCAGCACTGGGGAGGCAGAGACAGGAGGATTGCTGAGTTCGCGGCGGCTTGCCTGGGCACCATAGTGAGCTCAGGGCCAGCCTGAACTACAAAGCAAGACCCTGTCTCCAAAAAGCAAAAAAAAAAAAAAAAAAATTGAGACTAAAATTGCATTTTTCTTGATGCCATGGCTGCAGAAAGTGATAGAATGCAAACTCTATTTTTGTTTAAGTTTATCTATGTTTTCAGCTGAAATCACATAGTTTAACAGGAAGTTTCTCATTGCTAACACAGGTAGATCACCAGTATCACCACACATGAGTAGTAACCATAAGAATAATATCAGTAAAAGTTGCCATGAAATGTTTGTTAAATTCTAATGAGATACTATTTGCTACTGAAAGCTTTGTGCCCAGGGCCTCTTTCCTGTTCAAGTGAATATGAGCATATAAAAGAATAAGTAAAAAACTCCTGGGGGGCCAGAGATTTAGCTCAGTGGTTCCAGCACCTGCCTAGTAAGTGCAAGGTTCCTGGTTCAATCCCCGGTAACCACATACAATAATACCAGGCGTGGTGGCTCACACCCACTGCAATCAGTACCACATACCACAAATGCCGGGCTTTGTGGCTCAAGCCTATAATCCCAGCACCCAGAAAGCAGAGGCAGGAGAATTACTGAGTTTGAGGCTTGCCTGAGCTACATAGTGAGCTCAGGGCTAGTCTGAACTATGAAGCAAGACCCTGTCTCAAAAAAAAAAAGACATCCTGGGGTCAGGCTGCGGATATAGCTCAGTAGCTCAGTAGCACCATCCCTGCCTGGCAAATATAAGGTTCTGAGTTCAATTCCCCGTACCAAGGGGAAAAATCATCCTGGCTTCAAACTCAGCCTTTCTCCTGAAGGAATCAGGAAGCTCAAAGGAGCAGCCCAGCATTATGCAACACCTAAGCAGGGAGTCACCAAAACATTCCCCTAAAGTCACACTTAGGGGACACTGAGATAACACATTCAAAGCAGTTACCACTGGAACTGCTCCAAAATAACTGAAGTGTTCAATTCCATAACCACTGCAGACAGAGCTGAACTCACTGACCTGACATGCCCCTGCCCACTCCAACCACTCTAGGCATTACAGTCCAGCCATATCCAAGTGAAAACCTCTACAAACGCCTCTGTCATTTGCTGCTTCCCATCCTTCAACCACTTAAGCACTCTTTCCTCTACTGTACATCTTCCTTTCTGTCCACATCCACAATGGCCACCCATCACCAGTCCTTGGTTCTCACAAAGCCCTGGCAACACTGAACTTCCAAGGTACACATGGAGATGTCACCCCGCAGAACCTTTCCTGATGCCAGCCCACGCCAGACAAGACCAACAGCGCTCTGTAAGGAGGCTCAGGCCACCTGCACAGACTTCTGTCCTCCATCACCTTGCTCCACTGCAGTGTTAGCATGTCTGTCTTCCCTACTCAGTCACAAACTTCTAGAAGCCAGGAATGGAACATCCACCTTTGTATCATTTAGCTCAGAATAAACACTCCATCCAGTTTCCTACATGGATGGGAAAATGATGAAGGGAGTGAAGGAGAATGTAACCATGATAAAGCACATGACTCCCAACATGTTGATTTTCTAAGAAGAAAGAAAAGCAGGTGATTTGGGCAGAATTTGCATAATTCCCTCTCGTCCAATCTCTGCACGCCCTCTGTGGCACTTTTCTCCATCTCACAAATACCTGAGGACTCCAGGCTTCGTGGAAACTAAGTTGGCTTGGTTCCAAGACACAAACAAGTCTGAGAATAAAGGAAAATAAATAAATAACAACTGCAACATCTCCTGCTTTGAGGTCTGGGAATTTGAATTCCAAATGGGAGCTGAACTCAAACCCCAATGTTTGCCTTTCACTGACAACCAGCTACTTGGCTGAAAGCCTAGGTCCCCTCCTGAGACCATTTAGAAGATGTCGGCCCAGAGCTCTTCCTGAGAGCTGCTGTCACCTCTACACCTCGCCGGGGAGTGGAGCGAGTTGCTGCTAAGACGAAAACAATCAAGCTCTGTACCAGCTCCCTCAAGCTTATTGCGTGTGGCTGATGGCTTTCTACCTTGGGAACTTTCCAAATAGTTCCTCCGGAGTTGATCACACTGTTTGCGAAAGGGTTTTATTCAAATCACAAGAACACCCACCCATGTGTGAGTCTCATAGACACAAATCACACTCACATGCACATATGCAAAAATTGGACTTCTGACCTGGCTATTGAGATTCCACAGAAATTTAGGTCTGGCCATGGGACTTTGGAGCCCTCTCCCTGGGGACAAGGTGAGAATCCACAGGGTGGTAGATTTGGGAAGAAGAGAAGCCACCCAAACAAGGGCTTTGGGGAAAATGCAGACAAAGAAGAGAATATTTTCTTTGTGTCTGGCTCACCTGGGCCTGTTTTGGTAAAAATGTTCATACTGCCGCTCCTGGACAAGATCATGCTCCCCTCTCCTCTTTAATAACTCTTCAGTCTGTACACTGAAAAGCCAGGTTCAAGGCGCTAGTTCTCATTTCCAGAGCTACCACATTGAGCCTTTGCACTTTCCCTCCACTGAGGCGCCCAGTCACCAGGTATACACAACAACATACTCTGTGGCTCTGCTTCCTTAGCACACTTGGGGGGAAGCACCCAGGCAAACATGAACCTGGGAGAGCCACAGTACTTCCTGAGGGGGGCAGTGTTACAATCTCATGTACCCAGGTTTGGAAGCCATTCCAACCCATGCTGGACATATACCTTTCTGAGCACTCATTTCTCATCTGTGAAATAATGGTGTGGCTTGTCCTAAAGGATGGATTACGAAGATTAAATTCAACACTGTGACATAGGTCATGCACATATATTCAACAAATACTTGTTGATCATTCAAAGAATGAGCTCCCTTATTCTGACCCCCTGTTAAGGGAATTCAGGAAGACACTAGACTCACTCCTGAAGAAGCATGCTCAGCCCCTGGCCTCCACAAACACCACCTCCTCCTTGTTCACCCCATCCCCAGAACACAGATCCCAGGCTGAAGGAGCAATCAGTTCTGTGTGCAGGTAACAAAAGGGAATGTTACCCTTAGAGAATTATATCATCACCACACACCAGCAGTTCTAAGCAATGTCGGGGTAAAATACACCTTCCCACCCACACTTGACACTACCAGTGTCCTATGACAAGGCACTGTGGATTCCATTTGAGCCGAAGTCCTGTGTGTCCTGAGACTCCATCTGAAGGGCCTCTTCCAGCCCCAGAGGTCTAACTAAATCTCCATCCTTATCCATAACTGTCTGAAGAAAACAGTGGGAGAATAAGAGGTTAAGTTCCAGAGAGAGGCCACACAGGCCCACATTGAAATAATGAATCCAGTGCACCAGAAAGAACTGCCCACTTTTCCTTTCATTCCCCATTTAGTGCAGCTATTTCCGTGAAATGTTAAGTTTGATCTCTGGGAGTGTGGAGCCTCTATTTAGTTTCTGCACACAGTAGTAGAAGGAAATATACATGCCTTCCTGACAGAACTGGAGGTGTCACTTGAGCCCTTATACACAAAGAAAGGGGTGCTCAGAGTGGTAAACAGGTCAGTCCAAAGTCACACAGCATGTGAGCAGCAACCAGAAAAACTGAGCCCCTAATGGTGAGATTAGGACTGGACAGTGTACATGAGGTGCGGAGCTCTGGGCAGTCACAGGGTAGGGCCAGATAAGCGCTAACCACTGCTTTCATGCTGCTCTCACTATTGTTCGTTTGGCTGCTGTGTTGTTGAAAAAGGGACAGATCTATAGGATTTGGGCAACTCTTCCTAGCACACAGTTCAGGGTCCAGCGCTCCACTGACGTCTGTTCTTGCTCAGTGACCACCCACCGTCTACAGAAGCAAATCTGCTAGGAGACACCCAAGCCCCCGGCTGATGATGCCCCACCCACTTCCGGTTCCCTCTACTAATCAACCCTGCCTTCTAATGAGCCCACTTCAGCCAGTTTGTCTCCTGGTCCAAGTGTCCTTCTGTCAGTCCTGGATTTAATATTCCTTTCACTGAGTCTTTGACAAAAAGATTTTTCTATTAAGTCATAGCGTGCTAGGCCCTGGAGAAAAGTCATCCAATTAACCTTACCTTACCATGTGGTTTTAAAAATTATCTTTCATCAGTCATTTACCTTAAGAAAGACAAAGTCAGTCTTTAGTTTAAAAACAAAGAGGGCACCGTAATCAGAGCAAACCTGCAGCCTGTGTCCAAACAGCAAGTGTGCAGAAGAGAAGTACCCTCCACTCATTTAAGATAAGCACCTCCATAGGCGCCATTACCCCAAGAGGGGTAATGGAAAGAGGGAACCTTGTCCCTGACCATCCTCCCTCTGAACAGGCAGCAATGATCAGATTCTGACAGAATCTGTCAGAAAAAGAAGGGAGTAAAAATGAAAGAGAAGCCTCCAACATCATGTTTTCACTCCCCAACACACATAACAGTGAAGCCACCTTCCAGCTGCATGAGGCTCTTGGTACCCTTAAAATGTTTTCATCAGCTTACTGGCTTTCAGGAGAGCCTATGATACAACTAGAGACAGTCCTTGGTTCTGCAGATGAGGAGGGAAATGGGGAGTGCCCAGCCCTGGGCCGCACAGACTAGTCACTTGCTTGGTGGGAAGTTATTACTGCCGATGACCCCAAAAGCACTGCTCCCAGTGCTGCCTCTATGATATGAGTACAACACAGACATTCCCCACTTCCCAGGCTTGAGACAGGAGAAAACAAGAGACTCTACAAACACAAGGGTCTCGTGGGAGATTGAGGAAGCAGAGCAGGAAGAGCAGCCAGCTTAGTCACAGTTGGATCTTGAAGGCTGACTAAATGTAGTAAATCAGAGACTTTAGTCCTGGGAAGGTTGGCATCCAAGAAAGAACCCAGGACAAAGCAGGAGGTGGTACTGAGAACCATCACCCCAGCAAAGCACACACACACATAGAGCCACAGCAGGAGCTGCTTAACAAGAAGATGAGAACAGGATTATGGGACATGCAGTAGGCCCTGAAGCACCAGACATGCTGGAGTTCCCTGGTGTGCACACTGAGATGTGATGAGATTTGGCCAAGACATTGCAAGGCATCAAGCTAGTGCAGAAGCCATTTCCTCACTCTGACCTCCTGGTCTGTCTAACTTCAGAGCTGGTGACTACAGTGATCACACAAGGGTCAAGATCTCCCCTGCCCATACAGTAGCCAGGATGTGTCAGAGCTGAGAGGACCTCACATCTCACTGGGATGAAGGGAAGGGAATAAGAGCATCTGTGTTCAGCCTTCCTGCTTCTGTTTCAGCCTCTGGACCCAGTCACACACCACCCAGAAGAGGACAGCAGGCATGGGGAGAGAGCAGGTGCCTCACCACTGCTGCTGCTGCTGCTGCTGCAGCCGCCAACACTCTGGGTAGACCACAAAGAGCACAAATGAGAAAGGCTTCTGCTTTAAAGGAGCTCTTTTTGGGGTCATTATATTCATCAGGATTCTCCGGAAAATCAGAACCACTAGGGGAGATGTGGAGACAAATCGTCTCTGATTTATATGGGTCCAACTTATGATCTTTCAACTTTATGATGGTGCAAAAGCTCTATGAATTTAACAGAAAGAAGAAATTTTGAATTTCAATCTTTGCCTGCACTAGCAATCAGGAGGGAAACCAATGAATAAGTGGGGTATTATGCTGCTAACCAATGATGTTTGGGAGGATAGGTGTAGTAAGAACAGATTAGCTTTGCAAATTTTAACCTTGTCTGTGTTGAGGAGCATCTGTGTAAGATGGGGGAGGGGAGGGGGAAAGGATTAAGATTTGGGGAAATAGGCTCATATGTTTATAAAGGTTAGGAAGTCCAGAGGTCTGCCATCTGCAAACAAAATCAGAAAAGCCGGGGCCGGAGGGTTAGCTCAGTGGTTCTGGTGCCTGCCTCGCAAGCGCAAGGTCCTGAGTTCGATCCCCGGAAACCACATACAATGCTGGGCGTGGAGACTCCCGCCCACCAGCAATCAACACCGCATACCACAATGCCGGGCGTGGTGGCTCACGCCTGTAATCCCAGCACTCGGGAGGCAGAGA
>PVIC010044534.1:0-14972 GCA_004025085.1 Thryonomys swinderianus
AATGCTGGGCGTGGAGACACGCCCACCAACAATCAACACCGCATACCACAATGCCGGGCGTGGTGGCCCACACCTGTAATCCCAGCACTCGGGAGGCAGAGATAGGAGGATTGCTGAGTTCGCGGTGGCTTGCCTGGGCACCATAGTGAGCTCAGGGCCAGCCTGAACTACAAAGCAAGACCCTGTCTCAAAAGTAAAAAAAAAAAAAAAAGATTTGCCACTGACAGGGCTGGGGATTTAGCTCCAGTGGTACTGCGCCAACCTTGAACACACAGGGCCCAAGTTCGATCCCTAGTACCGCAAAAACAATACATTAAACTAATTACAAAAAAAAAGATTTGTCAGGCCAGAGATTTAGCTCAGTGGTTCCAGGGCCTGCCTCACAAACACAAGGTCCTGAGTTTGATCCCAATAACCACATACAGTACTGAGTGTGGTGACTCATGCCCACCAGCAATCAGTACCACATACCACAGTGCCAGGCATGGTGGCTCACGCCTGTAATCCCAGCACTCGGGAGGCAGAGGCAGGAGTACTGCTGAGTTCAAGGCTTGCCTGGGCTACGTAGTGAGCTCAGGGCCAGCCTGAACTACACAGCGAGACCCTGTCTCAAAAAAAACAAAAAAAAAGATTTGTCACTGACACTAGGAAACACCTAGGGTTATTTCATGTCAAGGAAGACTCAAAAATCAAGAGAGTCCATCTGGTCCAGGTCACAGTGTTTTTGCCTTCATTGGCCATCCATGCGATTTTTCTCCACAATGTGGACACATCAGACCCAGCAGGCACACATGTATTCATATACCACATGGAAACTTCCACCCTTGCAGACACGTATCCTCATGTGTGTCTACACACCTCCACACACACAGAAGCACCTACATTCTCCTGCATACAGGCACCTTCACATACCAACGTAGTTGCGTGCACGCATTCTCATGCAGTCCAGTGCCCTCATGTACAAACTCCCACAAATTGTGTATATACCAACACACACAAACACATGTGTACACATGTTCAAAACACATATCCTCATATATAAATGCATACTTCACAATTACACAGCATTTTTTGGTTTTGGTTTTGTTTTATTGCATTTTGTGGTGCTGAGGATGGAACCCAGGGCCTTGAACACACTAGGCAAACACTCTGCCACTGCGCCACCCTCCTAGTTGTCACATATCTGTTCTTGCTGAAGCTTCTCCCAGAGCTGATTCAATTCTCTCCTCTTCAACAAGACAAGTCCTGTGATTCTTTTCTGGGCCAGGTTAGCACCCAGTTTAGCCAAGGTCCAGAGCCCTCTACTCTGGGGAACTTGTCTTACTGAGAATGGAAACTAACACTGAGTTGAGAACAGAAATTTGCAGGTAAACACTTTAATTGCAAAGGAAAAAGGAAACGGGAAAGGGACTTCAGCTCGATAAGAGCTGAAGGGGCCACAGCTGTAAGGTAGAAGATCAAGCTGGTCTGTTCACAGAAGAAGGGGCTGGCGTTCCGACACTGCTGGGGTGGTCCACTGGATCGTGAATATGAACCTTCTAGAAAGGTCTTCCTCCTGCGTTTAGGGGCTTCCTCCTCATGGATGGGTCAGCAGCTACTCTCATCCTTGGAGACACACGGCACACTCGTGCTCTGCTGTTACTGCACACCTGGTCCTTGGCATAAAACTGGGGGGTAAAGGAAGGGGACTTTTCATACCTTACGGGCAAGAAGAAAGTGGGAGAATATATGTCTTCGCTGTCGGTGGGTGATAGGTCACGGATCGAAGCCTGGACATCTCTGCATCTGTTGTGGCCTTGAGGCTCTGTTCTACTTCAATACCACCATCCGTCGTGCCGAAAGCCAGGCTCTGAGGCTGAACCAGTGATTCTCACAGTGACTCAGTGATTGTGGGTAAGTTACATGAACTCTCCGAGACTCGGAGAAGGGCTAAGAACAACCACTTCATGGAGTCAGAAAAACTGAGATTATATAGATGAAGAGACCACACGTGATAGGTTTTTCAGGAGAGAGTTCATTCCATTTAATGGCCAACAGAACTCTCCAGACGCTCCGATTTTCCAGGACCCCGGGGACATCACTCTGGGGATGGGATCTAATGAAATCCAGGCACAAAATACTATGCATGGTTCATGTTGTTGGTCCAAGACAGTTTGTAAGGTGTCCGACTCTAGTGTACCCCTGTCCGTTGTGAGGCCTGGCAGGCCAGCACATTTCCAGGGATCTTCTGAGGGGGAAAAAACAATGTTTGAGTATTTTCAAAGGTGATGGGAAAGATGGAGGTTGTCATGTTTCAGATCTACAATTGGAGAAAAATAGCTAGAAACTGGAGAAAAACTGAAGAGAGAGAAGATAGGGGAAGGATATCCAAAGAGAAAAACCTGAGAGAGCTCCTGGCGCTGCCGCTGCATGAGACACCTGGAACCATGCTAATGGGCATGAAGGGAAAGAGAAGTCGCCAGCCAAGCCAGCTCCTGGCACAAGCCCTGAGAGCCGCCTGAGGGAGCTGGAGCAGACGGTGGGACTTTTCCCCTAACTTATTACAGCTTCCTCCTGGAGCTGGCCCAGCATGGCAGCTGAAACACGGAAACACGGTCTGAGTTAACTTCCCACCACCAAACACCTCCGGCCCTTGGTTTCTCTGGCTACGAGGTGGTCTTCAGCTTGAAGATGAACAACAAGCTGTTGTCCCTGAGAATAAAACAAATATAATTGTGTGACAGTCTGACACCATGCTGAGTTCTGTGCATGCATCACCTCACTTAATCCTCAAGATGACTCTGGAGATGGAAGTGGCAGGTTACACTCATTTCAAAGGGAGCAGAACTGCTTAGAGAGGGTGTGAGCTTCGCCTGAGGTCATGGAGCCAGCGAGGCAATAGGGCGAGCTCTGAGAAGAGGGAGACGTTTCAATCCCAGGGCTGTTTGTCTCGTGATCCAAACGCCTCCTGGCCGAGGAAGAGCAGAGTTACTCTGCACGATTCTCCCCCACACGGGGGCAGCCGGGATGCTGGGGGCCCAGCTGCCGGAAACCCCTGCCTGCGTGACCTCGGCCAGCCTCCTCCTTTTACAGTCAGGGAAAGTGAGAACTAGTGACTAGCCCAAGGTCACATTGCATCCTGTATCCTCGCCTCATTCCCGGACTTCAGGCTCCCCAAAGGTCCCAGGACAAAGCCGGGGAAAAACCTCGGGAGACATTCTCTAGGGAAGACAGCTGGAAGGTGGGGGCCAGGCAAGAGGTTCCTGTGACCCAATGATGAGGCAGTGATGAAAGGACTGTATTTCCCCTTTTGAGAAACACTTTGGCATCGGATGGGTCTGGGACAGACAAGAATAACTTGGCAGGAATCTGGTTAGAAGCCATCTGGAGCTGGAGTGTGCACCAGAAAGCAGCTGCCCTTTCTGCTTGTCCCCTTCCCTGAATGTGGTCACAGCCCTCTGTGTAGCGGAGGCTCAGCTGCTGCTGGACTCCAGCCTGCTGGAGAGATTCTACCCACCTCCTTAAACAGGGCGGGAACGTTCCCGCCATTCAGCGGGGCGGCCGCCTGCCCTGTGGGACCCAGTGAGGGATGATCACATACTAGCTTGCTGACTCGGAAGTAAGTCTCACGTCATTGCACCCAGTGACATCTCAGTCCAGGTCGGCATCACTCGGCAACTCCTGTGTGTTGAAGAACGTGCCCAGCATTTTCCTTTTCTTGCTTCATCCTCACCACTGTTCTGTGCAGGAATTATTACCCACCTCCACTTATACGGGAGAACCCGAGGATTTTAATCAGGTGGAAAAGGTGATGATGATACAGCCTAATCCAGGCCTCTGAGGTCTGAGCCCAGGTGTCTACCCGCAACAGTGAATGACATCGGCCACTATTCCCTGGCACCTCAGATGACACCTGAGCATCCGTCGAGCAGAATGGTTCACGTTTCGGATGCCATCCCCCTGCCCCACTTTCCCTCTTTGAACTGGGGATCATGACAGACAGAGCCCCCAAGAGGTTCCACTCGCCCCCTCCAGTTGGCCTTGTTCACCCAAGGATGAGTCAGCCGGAATTTTTGGACATCCCGGCTGAGTGGCTATGGTACCAGGAGCTGTCAGGAGGCAAGAATTTGAAGAATGCAGTGGGCCCAGCCAGAGCACCTCCCCCCACCACACACACACACCCCGTCTTCCCAGGCCAAATCCACAGAGAGGTTGGGGAGGCGAATGCCACAATGTTTGTCAAGGGTTTGGGACAACAGGTGCCTGCAAAGATGAGGACAAAGGCTGATTCTTCTCTGGGGCTGCCAGCACAGTTTCGTGTCCTGCCCACGCATGTCCGCGTTCCAGGCCTGGAAACTTGGAGCCCTGGGCTCCGGGGAAGGGCGAGAAACCACAGATTAGGAAGCAAGGGAAAACCATGTCCCTTTTAAAGACAGAAACAGTTGACTTCCTTTCTTAACTCCAACGTGGCCTTGTAACACTGCGATCCTGAAACACGACTCTGACTGTGTCACTGCTCGAATGCTTTTATCACCCCTGTGGATTTTCCCAGCACTTTCTCTGTGCAGAGCGCTAGGCAGAGCGGCAAATAGCGCGGTGGTTATCTTTCCCACGGGGAGCTCTCCTTCTAGACAGGGTTCAGACAGTAAACAAGTGCATGTGTGATGACTGGTAACCAGTGTGACGACACATCACATCTGTGATGGGAATCGGGGAAAGAGCTCTTTTAGAATGAAATCCACCCCTTCAGAGAGGTGGGCTGCCCCAATTCGTCACTCTGTGTCCACTGAGCATAATATGTTTTCCTGTTTGGCCACCTTAGCTGGTGTCACCTCCTTCCCTAGTTCCCCCATCACCTTCCTAGGAGCTGCACTGACCTCCCCTCCGAAGCTTTCCTCCCCCGCTTACCACTTGCCCACCTTTTCACCCCCCTCTGTAGATCACCAGCCCCTGGAGTTCAAAGAGCAAGGTCATCTCATACACCGACGTCTTGCCCGGTAGGACTTCTGCCTGACAAGTGCCCAGAACTTTTCGCTCTGTTGCCAGGCACTGACAAGACACACAGTAATTCTGAATTTAGGGAAGGGGCTTCCTGAAGTCCAGCTGACTGACTGTAGGAGGTCTGGGGCCCCTGGAGATCTGAGCCATGTTTAGGGAATACTCAGTGCCAGGAGCTGGGCTGGGCCCTAGGGATTTAGGTCTCTGTCATACACAGGCTGCTGTGAAGGAGGAAATGTTGAGGGTAAAAACCGTTTGATCAGGCAGTCTTCCGGAAGCTCAGGGCCCCCAATGTGGCCTTGATTACCTATCAAGATGAGCAGATGCCAGAATTCACCCAAGGCCTTGCTGACGCAGGGCACTGGAAAGAGCAAAACCACTGGGCTGATTATCTTGGCTTTATCCACCACATCTGTTTCAGCTCAGCATCATTGCTTTTCATCTTTAAAGTGATGGCTGCAAAGTTAGAGAATCTCAGAGCTGGGAAAAGGCCTTCAAGAACCTCACATTTCTCCTCTTGTTCTGCGAAAGGGTACGTGTCACTCAGGCTGAGTCTCAGTCACAACCACACAGCTGGGGGGAGGCCTCCCTGGGACCAGATCACAGCTCTCAGCTCCCAGGCCACAGCATTCCTTGGGCTCCAAGCTGCTTCTCTGTTCTCATCAAGTCATTTCCAGGTTTTCCCTGTCAGATCTCAGAAGAGGCAGTTGCTGGCCATAGCGGATTCTCAGTTTCTTCCCTCCCTGTCCTGTAGAAAACACGGGAGAGAACCAAACAGGTCGCTGTGCTTGTGGTCTGATGTCTTGTACTATCTGTGGCTCAGGGTCCCTTCCAGGAACACCTCCCTATGCACACACGGGGTCATAACAGAATAGCGTTCACCCTCCTGTCAACCCCAAGAACCACAGACCCGTCCTCAGCAGCAGAACTACAGCCTCCGTGAGTGCCGAGAAGCCAGAGGCATCCCGCTCTGCCCTACACTCTCCTTGGCATCGAACCCCATGTCCTGGTACCTCTGTGGAAGTCACGGTGGCACATAGCTTAGAAGGCGCTTCACAACCATTTTCCCTCTTTAACAGATACAGTTGCTGAAGCTCAGAGAGGTCAAGTTTCCTGCTCGTGGTCACTCAGTTAGTGAATAGCAGGACTGGAATCCAAACCTAGATCTCACTTCAGAGCCCATCTCTTCCCACAGGTCCTTTCCATGTGCTTGGAAGGAGCTGGAGGGGTCTCAGGGTGTCGCTGCATGCTCAAAATAGCGCCCCCACTGGCCTACTCGAGGGCTTGAAATCATCTCCTTGCGGGAGTCCTCAGTCCCCACTGGGCACTCCTGAAGGGAGCAGGCAGAGGAGATAGAAGGAAGAGACTATATGAGAAGCCCTGGGGTTAGCCAGGCACTGCGGCACACAGCTGCAATCCCAGCACTCTGGGAGGCTGAAGCAGGAGGACTGCAAGTTTGCGTTCAGACAGGATAACTTAGTGACTTAGTGAGACTCTGTCTCAAAAATAAAAACTAAGGGCCAAAGATTTAGCTCAGTGGTTCTGGCACCTGCCTAGCAAGCACAAGGTCCCTGGTTCGATCCCCAGGAACCACATACAACAATACTGGGCGTAGTGACTCACGCCCACCACAGCAATCAATCCCACACAGCACAGTGCCAGGCGTGGTGGCTCACCCGATCATCCCTGCGCTTGGGAGGCAGAGGCAGGAGGATTGCTGAGCTCCAGGTTTGCCTGGGCTACATAGTGAGCTGAGGGCCAGCCTGAACTACAAAGCGAGACCCTGTCTCAAAAAAATAAATAAATAAAAATAAAAACTAAAAAAGGTCTAGAGGCACAGTTGAGTGAAATCCCTGGTTCAATTCCTAGTGCTGGACACACAAAAAATAACAATAAATAAATGAAAGAAAGAGAGAAAGGAAGGAAGGAAGAAAAAAGGAAAAAAAAAGAAAAAGACAAACACAAAGAAGACTGTGAACAAAATTGATTTTTATAGGGATGACCTGAAGCTCAGAAGGCTGAAGGCTTGAGGTTGCCAGGAGGAATCAGGGATAGAGGGATCCAGAGTGCAGCCCAGAGGCTGGTGGGGTCAAGGCATGGGCACAGCATCAGGGGAGATCAGGGGCCCCCCCTTCAAGCCCTCAGAGTCCAGCTCCCAGCCCGGGACTGGTTTGAGATAGAAGGTTAAAAGGCTCAGCTTGATCGCGAGGCATTAGTCAGCAGGGAAGCTTATGAAAAGAGGGATTGTCTGGCCTTCCTTACTCACTGGGCCAATTGGGTCAT
Organism: Thryonomys swinderianus; assembly: GCA_004025085.1. Lineage (NCBI taxonomy): Eukaryota > Metazoa > Chordata > Mammalia > Rodentia > Thryonomyidae > Thryonomys > Thryonomys swinderianus. Next base: position 7,261 of record PVIC010044534.1, read on the forward strand.
CCCCGGAGCCTGGGGAGCAGGGCTGGTATCAGCAGGGAGCGGGAACTCCAAGATAGTCACTGCCCAGGTTGAATAGCCACGGCCTCAGGGGCCAAGTGTGGGGGCCCTACCCGGCCTTGGTGGCCTGTGAGTCACAGCCCTGGGCTAAGTTTCTTCATTGTCCACTGTGCGTAGGACAACAGGGCCAGAGCCTTGAGGAGGTCTGAGTCCTCCCTCCTGTGATAGCAGGGAGCCAGTGCTTGCTCATGGGCACCTGTCCCAGTCCTCACGCACTGACCTGTTGCTTCTGTCCAGTCAACAGAGCTGCCCCCTCCGGGAGACTCGGGCCTCCGTCCTCTTCGCCTGCTCCATTCATCACTGCAGTCACTCATCCTGTTGGCTGGTTTAATTCCAATCTTTATTTGCAAAAGTAACTAATGACTATTACTTGGCCTTCGAAACGAATCACCTTTGGACACAGGCTGCAACATGAATGTACTTGAAGAGATTGTGCTAGGGAAATAGGCCTGGCACAAAGGGACACATACTCTAGGATTCCATGTACATGAATTAGGTATCTAGGGTAACTGAAATCATAAGGACAGAAACTAGAATAAAGATTGATAGAGGGCCAGAGATTTAGCTCAGTGGTTCTGGTGCCTGCCCTCACGCACAAGGTCCCTGGTTCGATCCTGGTAACCACATACAATAATACCAGGCATGGTGACTCACGCCCACCAGCCGTCAGTACCATATACCACAATGCCAGGCATAGTGGCTCATGCCTGTAATCCCAGCACTCGGGAGGCAGAGGCAGGAGGATTGCCGAGCCCAAGGCTTGCCTGGGCTACATAGTGAGCTCAGGGCCAGCCTGAACTACAAAGCGAGACTCTGTCTCAAAAAATAATAATAATAATTGATGGGCCGGAGGGTTAGCTCAGTGGTTCTGGCGCCTGCCTCGCAAATGCAAGGTCCTGAGTTCAATCCCCGTTAACCACATACAATGCTGGGCATGGTGACTCACGCCCACCAGCCATCAATACCACATATCACAGTGCAGGGCGTGGTGGCTCACGCCTGTAATCCCAGCACTTGGGAGGCAGAGACAGGATTGCTGAGTTCCAGGCTTGCCTGGGCTACATAGTGAGCTCAGAGCTAGCCTGAACTACAAAGCGAGACCCTGTCTCAAAAAAAGAAAAAAATTGATAGAGCCTGGGGCAGTGGAATGGGGGAAATAGTGTTTGATGGATACCGGATGTCACTTTGGAGAGATAAAATAGTTCTGGAGATGTATTAAAAAAATTCTGGAGATGGATGGTCCAACAGAATGAATTCACTAAGGCTGGGGACATGGCTCAGTAGTAGAACACTTGCTTAGCATGCATAAGGTCTTGAACTTGATCTGAGGCACCACAAAAATAAAAATACCACCCTAACTACTAATAGTTTGGAATATTTCTTTTCAAACCTTTTAACGTCACTAAATAACCACTGGGGGAGTAAAAATAAATTCTGCGGTAGAAAGGGAACGTGGTCCCGGTGTTTACTATGTTCCTTGCCTCCGTATCTTTGAAGGACAAAGTCACGTCTTCCTCTCTGGGTGCCAGGGAGCAAGGTCATGGCAAGGTCATGCCAAGTCATTAACAATACCCGTATCTAGTGATGTCTTAAACGTGTCTGGCTCTGTGCTAAGCCCTTTACACGCATGAACTCACTTAATCCTTACCCCAGTGTCATGAGGAAGGTGTATTTTTATCCCCACTTCAAAGTCCATCCAATAAATGAAGACTTAGAGGTCCTGAGAGCGAAGGAGATGTGCAGGTCACGTGGCTGGAAGGAGGCAGATCAGGGATGGACCGTGAGGCTAGATTGTTGGAATTACAGAGACGCCCACACATTCCCCTCCTTTAACATAATGGGTCTGCACTTGCAGGATCTGTAGTAATCCCTTCATTCCTGGCTCCCCTGTCAGCTTCCCATGGAGAAGGCTTGTGCCATCTTGCTCTCTAGTTGGTCTTCCCAAAGCCCTGGAACATAGTAGGTGTTCAGCAAATATTTGAATATGAGAACGATTCTCATTCGTGTCTGTTCAATCTCCCCCCACACTCCCACGAGGCAGCACATTAGGAAATACAGTTGCCACTGGGGTTAGTCATCTAGTAACCAGTCAAAATGGAATGACTCCCTTGGGGTCACATGGCCAGGTCCTCTGAGCTGGAGTCTCGGGCTTCTGGCTTCCTTCCCAGGCATCTCCAATTCTGTCTTGGCTCCTGCTGTTAAAGAACAAAGATATTAATTGGGAGGAGGAACCCTCTGAGTAATTACCAGCAATAATAATTACAATCAAACTCATTGTGATCTTTAATTAATACAGCCTTCATCCTTAGCACTCATGAAGTAGGTGCTATCATAACTTCTAATAGATCATTCTACAAGTAGAGAAGTTAAGTAACTTCCTCTACATCACATAGCTAAGAAACGGGAGAGCTGGCCAGGCATGGTGGCTCATGCCTGTAATCCCAGCACTTGGGAGGCAGAGGCAGGAAGATTACTGAGTTCGAGGCTTGCCTGGGCTACATAGTGAGCTCAGGGCCAGCCTGAACTACAAAGTGAGACCCTGTCTCAAGAAAAAAAAAAAATGAAATGGGAGAGCTGTTTCTTGGCTTATATGAGACACAGGTTCCCTCTGGTTCGGAGCCCATAGGCCACATGCTGAAAAAATGCTGATTCCAAGTAATATCATCTACTGGACCCAAAGAGACTCACAGCACTGTGGGCTCTGCATTGGTGAGGACAGATGCTGAATGAAATGTATCCTTCAGCCCTCTTGACCATCCGATGAAATGCACCCATGTGCTTTATAAGTGGCCTTAGGAGACACACAGCCTGAGCGGGATGGCCCTCCTTTCCCCCAGGAAGCCTCTGCTTGAAAGAAAGACAGCTGTGAAAGACATAATTACACCATGAATTGTTTCACTAGAGCAAAGAGATGTGTCCCCAAGAAGAGTTAGAGCTTCCAATGGCACCAGCCCGAGGGGCGGCTGGGGAATACTGCCCCTTGGAGCTACCGGGCGGCTGAGCCCCAAGGACAGGCAGGAGTCAGGGAAGAGAAAGCCTGAGAACTTTCCGAGAGGAGGCACAGCCTGGAAAGGAGCCGGGCTCTGCCTGCGACAGAGAGACGGTGAGCAGAGCCGGGGCTGGCAAGGGAGGACGCGGCAATTGATGGCGGGGTCACGGGGGGCATGAGCCGTGGCAGCCTGCCCAGTGCCCAAGTTCTCCCATTTGGATCTAGGGGTACGGGCGTCTTTACATTCACTATCATCCTCAGACAGCAAATGGGAAGATCGATGTTAAAGCCTCCATCCCTCGCCAGGTTGCAGACTCAGACAGGGCCTCGATTCCCCCACGCCATGTGGTTGTTTGTAACTGACAACGTGCTCGGTCTCGCCTGACCTTTGTGGTCACCTGGAGGGAGGGAAGGAAAGCAGATGTCAAGTGTCTGAACAGAGGACACTGAGGCGGGAAGAGGCAGCAGCTTCTGAGGTCCACGCCCTCTTTTCCCAGCAGCCTTTTCTCCACAGACACACTGGGGAGCACCCTAGCCTCTGTTTCACAGGGGAATGGGGGCGCTCTCGCGACATAATTCAGGTAAAAAGGAAAGTTGGTAAAGACGAGGCCAGCTGTCAGTAAACGGTGGCTGTCACCGCTGTCATTCTAGCCACAGCCATGACTGTTATGATTCCTGCCCTTAGACCAGCCCTGCTGTGCGCCGCGGTGCCGGGGCTGGGAGGCGGGAGGTGTAGGATGTCTCCTGCTCTTAGGAAACTCTTAGGAGGCAGCTCAGCTGTGATCCAGCAGCCAGCGAAGCACCAAAGGATCAGGAGACTCTTGGGGCGAGTGTGGCAGGCGATGGAATGAGGCTGCCCTCTGAAAGCCCCTTCAATCTGTGAAATGGGGGTAAGCGGATGGGGACTCCAGAGGCCCCCTCAGATGGCTTGTGGCAGGTGTTTCCGGGGCGCAGTGGTGGAGCTCAGGCTGGCAAGTGGGTGAAGGTCAGACCTGAAGGACCTGGAGCTGGGCTCCACATCCAGGAGCGAGCCGGTGTCCACCTTCTGGACCGTCACAGTCAACAAAGCTGTAAAACACGAAAGGCAGTGTCATTCCAGGAAGGGTCTGAGCAGCAGACAGATCCTTCTTTAAAATAGCACTTATTTGGGCCGGAGGGTTAGCTCGGTGGTTCCGGCGCCTGCCTCACAAGCACAAGGCCCTGAATTCGATCCCCGAAAACCACATACAATGCTGGGCGTGGAGACACGCCCACCAACAATCAACACCGCATACCACAATGCCGGACGTGGTGGCTCACGCCTGTCATCCCAGCACTCGGGAGGCAGGGACAGGAGGATTGCTGAGTTCGCGGCGGCTTGCCTGGGCACCATAGTGAGCTCAGGGCCAGCCTGAACTACAAAGCGAGACCCTGGCTCAAAAGCAAAAAAAAAAAAAAAGCACTTATTTGAATTATTTTCTGATTATAGAAAAAAAAATTTTTTTGAGACAGGGTCTCATTATGTTTCCCAGCCTGTCCTTGAAGTCATGGACTCAAGTGATCCTCCTGACTCAGCTTTCCAATTAGCTAGGACTACAAGCATGCACCACCATGACTTACAGTGACTTTTTCTGCGCAGTGCAGAAAAAACAGAATGTTCATGTACATGTATATACACGCGTGCCTACAATGGGAGCAAAGAACCAAAGTGATTGGTAGCTCACCACCCAAGACAGCCCTGGCTAACCTATCAGAGTGTAACCTTCTGGTTGTGCACATACGTGTGTGGTCATGCACTCACACAGTACACAGAATTAAACACAGAGAACACTGAATGCTGACCTATATCCTCAGTCCTTTATAAAGTTGCTTTAGTATTTGCTATTTATTTATTCGTTTATATATGTACTTTTATGTATGTATGTACTGGGGGTTGAATCCAGGGCCTTCAAACTGAACTACAGCCCTAACTTTTTATTTTGAGACAGGGTCTTGCTAAGTCAATAAGGTACCCAGGCTGGGCTCTTGCTTTCTCCCTCCTCTCCCGCCCTCACAGAGTGCCAGGAGTACCAGCGTGAGCCACTGTACCTGGCCAGCCTTCCAATCTTCTGTTATTTCCTGAAACGGCTAGTTCCAAATGCTGTTTGGGAAGCCCAGGAAGTTTACAGCGTCCAAGGAATTCTCAGTTTACAGTGTCCAAGGAATTCTCAAATGACCTTGGGGAGAAAGTGGAATTAAGATTTGGCTGGGCTGAGGATTTAGCACAGCGGCATTATGCCTGCCTCGCAAGCGTCAGGTCCTGAGTTTAATTGTGGTAACAGCAACAGCAAAGAACAGGATTTGTTCTTAAATTAAGGGAAAGATTTGGCAAGGCCGCGATGAAAGGAGAGAAGCGGGGGACCAAGGAGTTAACAAATGAACAGTGCCCTGGGGTCAGCCTGTCCTATTACATGTAATTGGGGTTATCTCAGTCCATCTTCCCAACAGCCCATGAGATGGAGACAAGAAGGGGTTCTTCTGAGAGTGAGGAAACTGAGGCTCCTGCGCCCTGGGATGGCCTCCTCCCCAGTGACAGAGGAATCCCAGGAGTGAGGACAGGTAGGTGGGGCTCTGGGCCTCTGGGTGACTCTAAGGAAGGAGGACAGTAAGGAGCAGGATCTGGGACAGGGCGAAGGAGAGATGCATGAGGGGCCTTCCATCCATTCCGGTCCCGTGTTGCCGAGCCTTATCAGGCACCGCAGGGCCTGACAATCACTGCTGTCCATCTGTAGCTAGGCTTTGTGCCTGTCAACCCCAGCCCACCCCGAGGCCAGAGATAAGGTAGCCTGGTCATGGGGTTTTGACTGTTGACGGCCAAGCAGAGGCCACAGCAAAGACGATGGCCGGCTGGGAGGCCCAGTGCCTTCTGACTGCTTTCCCAGATCTCTCCAGGTGAGAGAAAAAGAGCAGGCAATGAAAACAGCAATAAGGGTACTTAAAACCCCTCACAGCCCAGTGTGGTGACACACACCTGTAATTCCAGCACCCTGAGGCAGGAAAACCACAAGTTCAAGTGCAGCCTGGGCAACTAAATGACCTAGCAAGACCTTGACTCGAAATTTAAAAAAAAGAAAATTTTAGGGCCGGAGATTTAGCTCAGTGGTTCCAGTGCCTGCTTCGCAAGCGCAAGGCCCTGAGTTTGATCCCAGTAACCACATACAATGCTGGGCGTGGTGACTCACGCCCACCAGCAATCAATACCATATACCACAGTACCAGGTGTGGTGGCTCACGCCTGTAATCCCAGCACTCGGGAGGCAGAGACAGGAGGATTGCTAACTTTGAGGCTTGCTTGGGCTACATAATGAGCTCAGAGTCAGACTGAACTACAAAGCGAGACCCTATCTCAACAAAAAAGAAAAATTTAAGGGCTGAGGATATAACTCAATGGACAGGGCTTAGGTTCAATTTCCTGTGCCAGAAAACAAACAAAAACTCAAATATTTATTTCATAAGGGATCTAGTCCTGAGGCTGCCACTCACGGGCTACATGACTATAACTGGCTGACATCACCTCTCTGTTACCTCAGCAGTAAAATGACGACTCTCATCTCTCTTTTGCCAAGATCAGTGTCCAGCCGGCCTGTCCTCCCAGCCCCTTGCCTCTCCCAGTGCCTCCCTCTCTCTCCAGCAGGCACCACCTTCGCACTGTGCCAGATGCCCTCGCTCTTGCCAGGCTGAGTTGAGTCAAACCTCAACCCACCGATGTGCTGCTGGGCTGAAGGAGCCCAAAGAGCCAGAGAATTCTTGTCCCTATCAGGCAGCCAGAATTTCCCAGCCTCAGAGGAAGTTGAGTGAGAGAGGGGGAGGGAGGGAGGGAAGAGGGAAAGAGGGAAGTCCTGATGGGAAGGTTCCGAATTTGCCAGCAAAATCTTTTGTGCTCTGGCATGCCAGGCTGAGGCTGTCCACTCTGCCAGCAAAGGGACTGGCCTCCAACAATAATGTTTTCCCTGGGTTTTCTATGAAGCATCAGCTGCTTTCTAACTCAAACCATCAGGAGGAGGCTCACAAGTGCTGAGTCTTAAAATATAGGCGATTACTGCTTCACAAGACAGACAACAGCCAGCCAGGACAAGACTTGGGCCAAGGGGGGGCCCTAAACTACAGGCTGGGAGCTGCCCTTGGGTCACTCCATGTCATGCCAGCCAGCCCTTCATGCTGTGTCTGCCCACCAGAACCTGCTGGTTACCAGAATTTGTATAATGCTCTTGAAAAGATTCTCCTGGCTATTGCTGGTGTTAATATTTATCAAGCAGGGTATAGCACGTCAGCACCTATGCAAAGCACTTTATAGTGATCATGTCTCAACCACTTACTAGTAGTCCGTTCCCCAGAGGAGAATGAGGAAACTTGGAGAGGTTCAGAGACTTTGCCTGAAGTCCCTAGTCGCAGGAAGGGTGGCACCTGGGCCAGGGCTTCCAGGCCCTGCTGCTAGGCCTCATTGCTCAACAAACAACAGGTTTAAGGTTCTTCACTTCACAGCTACTAGGATGGCAAGAATCCAAAAGTCAGATGATAGCAAGAGATAGCCAGGGTGCCTCGCCATGGCACACACCTGACATCAGGCACTTGGGAGGCTGGCACAGTAGGATTACGAGTTCGAGCTCACCTGGGTAACTTAGCAAGCTGCTGTCTCAGAATAAAAATA
>PVIC010044535.1:0-14976 GCA_004025085.1 Thryonomys swinderianus
AAAAAAAAAAAAAAAAAAAAGAAAACCTGAAAAAGCTACATATTTGTATGATTCCAACTGCGTGATATCCTGGAAAGGCAAAACTAGGGAAATATCAGCAGAGTCAGCTGAAGCGTAAACTATGGGCTTTAGCTCCTGACATGTGTTACACTGGACTATCATCAAGTGGCTCAGCAGGTGTGCAGGTGGCAAGAGGCAGGCATGCAGGTGTGGACAACATACGGAATTCCTTTTACTTTTAGCTCAGTTCTATTCTAAATCTGAAACTGCTCTGAAAAATAAAATCATAGTAATTTTATAAATTTTACGGTAATGGCCATGATGACTACACCCATAATCCTAGCACTTGAGGGGCTGAGGCAAGAAGATCCTTGCAGGTTTGAGGCCAACCTGGACAAAATAGTGAGTTTGAAGCCAGCTTAACTACATAGCAAAATCATTGCAAAAACCCAAAAAATTTAAAAATTATGACAAGTAGATCACATTAATACTTAAAGCATATAATTAAGTTAATCAAATATTAAAAGTGTTCTCTTTTTCAATCTTTCCTTAAGTGACAATTCCTCTACAAACATGTATGCTTCAAAGTCAGGCATGTTGGCACACATCTGTAGTCCCAGTACTTAGAAGGCTGAGGCAAGAGGATCACCAAGAGTTTGAAGCTAGCCTGGGAGCTACGTAGTAAATTCAAGGCCAACCTGAACTACATAGCAAAACCTGTCTCAAAAAAACAACTCAAATAAATAAATAAGTATATGTTTAATCAGGTTTTAACAAAGAGGGTAGGGGGTAATAAACATGAGTACCTTTTAAATAGGATTTTAAGGTACACACCTCTGGCCTAATGTTGAAGAAGAAAGACCAAGAAACATAATTATTTGATTTCTGCTTATTCTAATATAAGGATTTTGAAAGATTAGTTGTGCTTGCTAGGCATGGTGGCACACACCTGTCAACCTACCATTTAGGTGGCTAAAGTAGGAGGATCAAGGCAAGGGGTCAGGCTAGACTACACAGTGAGTTCAAGTGTAGCCTGAACTACATTGAAGACCCTGTCTCAAAACCAACAAAGAGTACTTGTGCTTGATATTTGAGGAGACAACTGATCAGCTTTTTTCACTAGAAAAGGTTCAAGCCTTGAAAAGAATTCAAAGTACATTGGATACATTAAAATAATGAAGTACAAATAGCCAATATGCATATAAGTCAGTTTACCTTCAAGGATAATTTTCAAGTATGATTTGCAATAAACTGTCACTTTATATAAACCACATAACATTTATTTTATGTGATAACAACCATGGTTTGTGAGGAGAAAAGGAAACTCTTACTTTCTGCAGATCACAAATTAGTGTCATTTCTCTGCTGGGGACTTTGAAAAAGCATTAAAGAGAACCTTTACGGCAGAGTTTTAGCTCAGTGGTTCCAGCACCTGCCTAGCAAGTGCAAGGTCTCTGGTTGGATCCCAGGAACCACATACAATAATACCAGGTGTGGTGACTCACATCCACCAGCAATCAGTACCACATACCACAGTGGCAGGGCATAGTGGCTCATGCCTGTAATCCTAGCACTTGGGAGGCAGAGGCAGGAGGATTGCTGAATTTCAGGCTTGCCTGGGCTCCATAGTGAGCTCAGGACCAGCCTAAACTACAAAGTGAGACCCTGTCTCAAAAAAAAAGAGAGAGAGAACTAATGAAGACTTTCCTGTCTAAAATTTTACATCTAAAATTGGGATGCAGACAGCAGAGACCATTCCAGCATGGTGTAACAAGGACTTCTGAAAACCCACTCATCCACAGAGCGAGGAGAACACCAGCAAAAACTACCAAAATCAGCTCTTTTGGAACTTTGGAAATGAAATAGACTCACAGCAAACTAAGAAGTGTTTTTTCAAGAGAAACCACTGAATCTCAGAAAAGCAAGCTCATAAAATTTCTGTTTACCCTCATTCCTCTCTTCCAAGCTTCTCAAAACTAGTCTTTGCAACCTCATGGTATGAGAAATAGCAGTATGGGAGCCCTGGGAAGAGCACAATGGGCATGGGGTCCTGAGCAGCCCAACCATGGGAGCCCAACCGTGGCCACATCTAAGAGCCCCAGCCTCAGGGCCTGTCTCACTGAACCTAATTCAGGCCACTCCAGAAGCCAAGGGTGGTTCTCAGGGTAGTTGGCAGAAACACTCAGTGACAGCCACCACAGATCACAGATTGCTGATGTGACATCAGCAGGTGGAGCTATCAAAAGACTGAATAAAAATATGCATGGAGAAGCTGGAAAATGGAATGTTTACAGGGGCATTAAAAAGCAACCAGAGGGCCACATGCATGTCCAGGGACACTTTACACACCCAGAGCCACGCAGAGCTCAAGGAGACCAGAGACGGCCTGAACACTCACTGCTGCAGTCTGAGAGACTCCGCGCCAGCAGGAAGAAAAGGCTGAGCCAAAGTAGTCAACAGAGAAAGGAGCCATGCACAAGGTCACATACTGTGTGATTCCACCACACAACTTTCAGAAGACAAATGAGAGCAGGCTAGTTACAGCCAGAGACTGGAGCTGGAGGAATGTGGAATGACTAACAGCAGGTTCTGGAACTGGCTGGTGGTTGTACAATTGAGACTACAATGAAAGCCACTAAGCTGTGTGCCCTAAAAGTATGAATTTATGTTAAGTGTAGTGTGTCTTAATAAAATTGTATAAAATTAAAACCAGGACCAACACAGATAAATATCTTTTTTTTTTTTGTTATCAGAAATTTAACTCAGGGCCTTGCGCTTGCCAGGCAGGTCATATGCTGCTGAGCTACATCCCCAACCCACCAGATAAATATCATACTTTTTTGTTTTGTTTTGTTTTGTTTGCTTTTTGGAGACAGGGTCTTGCTTTGTAGTTCAGGCTGGCCCTGAGCTCACTACGGTGCCCAGGCAAGCCGTCGCGAACTCAGCAATCCTCCTGTCTCTACCTCCCGAGTGCTGGGATTATAGGCATGAGCCACCACGTCCGTCATTTAAATATCATACTTTTTCTGTATTTTCAACATTTTGCTGAGGCTAGGGATGTAGCTCAGTGGTGCTGTACCTACCTGGCAAGTCCAAGGTCCTGAGTTCAATCCCCAGTACCACAAAGAAAAGAAAATATTTCGCAAAAGTTTTGAGGAATTAGTTATCATGAATTAGAAAATGAAGCCTCAGTACAGCATGGACTTATAAATTTTTAAAGCATATTTTATCCTAGCACCCAGGAGGCTGGGGCAGGAGGATTGTCATGACTCCAAGGCCAGCCTGAGCAACACAGTGTGTCTGAGGTCAACCTAACTACAAATAGCGAGAGCCTTCCAAAAAAAGGTATATTTATAGCTCTTGGGTTTTTTTTAGACAGGGTCTTGCTTTGTAGTTCAGGCTAGCCCTGAGCTCACTATGTAGCCCAGGCAAACCTCGAACTCAGCAATCCTCCCGTCTCTGCCTCCCGAGTGCTGGGATTACAGGCGTGAGTCACCACGCCCAGCACTGTGGTGTGTGGTATTGATTGCTGGTGGGCATGAGTCACCACACCCAGCATTGTATGTGGTTACCAGGGATCAAACTTAGGACCTTGCACTTGCGAAGCAGGCGCTGGAACCGCTGAGCTAACTCTCCAGCCCCTCTTCAGTATTTTTCAACTTTTCAAACTCTCTTCTAGTTGTAGACTTAATTGTAGATAATTTTAAATGTAGTTTTAAGTGTTATTGAATAAGTATCTTCCTATTTACAAATATTTACTGGGGAGGAATAATTACTAATAATACATGGTTCACTAGAAAATACAGAAGACAAAACAAAAATCACTGAAAATATCATCTACAATCATATTAACATGTTGGTGTATTCTTTAGTCTTACATTTCTTTTTAAATATTAGCATAGTGAAAGTAATTCAAAACTACCTAAACATTAAAACATATGTTCAAGGGCTGGAGATTTAGCTCAACGGTTCTGCTGCCTGCCTCACAAGCACGAGATCCTGAGTTTGACCCCGGTAACCACATACAATGCTGGGCATGGTGACTCACACCCACCAGCAAATCAATACCCCATACCACAGTGCCAGGCATGGTGGGGCATGGTGGCTCACGCCTGTAATTCCAGCACTTGGGAGGCAGAGGCAGGAGGACTGCTAAGTTTGCGGCTTCCCTGGGCTACATAGTGAGCTCAGGGCCAGTCTGAACTACAAAGCGAGACCCTGTCTCAAAAAAAAGGACCGGAGGGTTAGCTCAGTGGTTCCGGCGCCTGCCTCACAAGCGCAAGGTCCTGAGTTCAATCGCCGGTAACCATGTACAATGTTGGGCGTGGAGACTCACGCCCACCAGCAATCAATACCTCATGCCACAGTGCCAGGCATGGTGGCTCATGCCTGTAATCCCAGCACTCGGGAGGCAGAGACTAGAGGAATGCTGAGTTCGAGGCATGCCTGGGCTACATAGTGAGCTCAGAGCCAGCCTGATCTACAAAGCAAGACCCTGTCTCACAAAAAAAAACAAAAACAAACAAACAAAAAAAAACGTTCAATGCCACAAATGCTCAAAACACTTACAGTTCTTTCTCCGGTAAAGGTAAGATTTGTTCCATTCTCCTTAACCTTTAAACATGATAAAAAAAAGAAAAGAAAATTAATTCAGAATAATTTACTTTACTCCCAGAAATATATAAGGAAAATCATTACCTCCTGTTTTTCTCCTAGAAGAGGCAGCCGATGCACAGAATCTGCAGAAAAGCTCTATAAAACAAATGCAAAACTAAATTAAAGATGTTTAAATAGGAAAAGTATAGCTCAACATAAGCAGAAATGGTTTAAACAAAACATAATAACGTATCAGTTAATACAGTAAGATAGCCTCTGCAGGCAAGATTCCCAATTAAACCACAAACAAAACTAATAAAACCTTGCTAAGAGGCTGGTAATGGAGCTCAGGGGTGTTGCCACCTGCCTGGCAAGTGCAAGGCTCTACGTTTGATCCCTGGTTCTTTGAAAACAATGCTGGGCTTGGTGGCTCAAGCCTGTAACCCCACAACTTGGGAGGCAGAGGCAGGAGGATTGCTGAGTTCAAGGTTTGCCTGAGCTACGCAGTGAACTCAGGGATAGCCTGAACTACAAAGCAAGACCCTGTCTCAAAAAAAAAAAAAAAAAAAGGAAAGAAAGAAAGAGGAAAAAAAGAAAAGAAAGAACAACAACAAAAACCACTTGCTAAGAACTAAAAAATATCAAACCTGAGGCAGGAGGATCACCCTGAGTCCTAGGCCACCTGGGGCTACAGAGTGAGTTCTAGGCTACCAGAACTACATAACAAGACTTGTCTCAAAAGCCAGAAATATCAAAGCAAACAGACCACTCAATTTCTCTACTGTATAAACATAACATTTATGAATGAAGAAACCTAAGATTATTATATGCATAGGATGGAAGACCTTAAAAAATCTCTCATTCTATAAATGAGGTAAATGAGGCTTAACCTGACTCCTAACTCTTAGGTTTACTATTTCCTCCACTACAACACACACCATGGCTATAAAAATGTTACACTAACCGACTCATATTTGCCTTGTTATTAGACTGTGTAATTCAACTCTTCTATTAGACAACTAGAGAATAAACTTACTAACAGGGCAGGGTTTGCTATGACTCTGGAAAGATGACAGCTATCTACAGTAGGGAATCTCAGGAAGTAAGAGGCCAACAGGTCATTTTCCATAATCAAATTAAAAATGACAACCAATCTTCCTAGTCTCGTGAATTATTCAGAGAACCCTCAGAAAGCATATCAACTATTCAAAGTCACACTGCTTTTAGTTTTTTTCTATTCTACCACTTAAAGCTGTTTTATTTCCCCTCAAATTCCAATAAAATCTAAGCTATGACAACAACTGAACTCTTACAATTCAATGATCAATTACTTTATTTGCTTAGCAATTACTATAAAATCTTACAAACACTACTTCTAGAGACTAAACAGAAAACTTAAACTCTCAGGAATTCCTTGCCACTTTAAGAAAACTTACTGAATATTCCCACACCAGAGACTAACTCAGGTCTCACACATAATGGGCAAGTACTTTCCTCAGCTATAGCCCTGCTGTTTTTCTTCTTTTAATTTTTTAAAATATTTTTTGTTTTGGAGACAAGGTCTTGCTAAGTTCAGCAGGCTGGTGTCAAACTTACAATCCTCCTGCTTCAGACTCCTGAGTACCTGGGATTGCTCAGGTCCCAAGCAAATTTGGGGTGGGGGTGCACAGGGACTGAACCCAAGCACAGTGCCTCTGAGCTAAATTCTGGGCCCATCAAGCAATTTTTAAATAAAATAAAAACAAAATAACTATTTTAATACCTATAAAAATTTTTCCATCAAAAAGCTGGTGTTAGATCCTCTTACTTAGAGAATTTCATATCAGAAACTATATTACATAATTACATATATATATGTATGTATTAAAAGATATTCATCTTCTTTCTCCAAGAAAGGTGTGGAATTCAACCCTAAGGCAGGGATACCCTTTAGAATTCAGATTTATAAGAATAAAATCTAAAAACCCTAATTATCTGGGGACATTAATTAGATAAGAAAATTCAAAACTTGAGGAGTTAGATGTCCATCAGTAGATGAAAGGGTAAATAATATGATATATACATGAATGGAATATAATTCAGCTTGAAAGTAAATAAAATACTGTAACATAATGAGCCTCGAAAAATTATATAAAGTAAAATAATAAAAGTAAAAAAGGTCTGATTCTATTTATATAAAGTATATAGAGTGCACAAGTGATTCCCTGGGACCAGGAGAGATGGGAGTGACCACTTAATGGGTGCAGAGTTTCAGTCCTGTCTGACCAACACACTGGAGATTGACAGTGGCTGTAGCTGCACAGCAATGTGAAGACAGTACTTAACTGTCACAAAATCGTGCTTTCAAATAAATAACATATTAAGAAGTTGAACATATTTTACAATAATCAAAGAGTTTGCTTTTTACGCACAAAGGAAAGAAAGTACATGATCTCTTAATGAAGTGAATATGTAAGTGGCTGACTATACACTTATGAAGACAAGATTTCAACTCATTTGTCCTTAACTGGCGGGGAAACAAATACAGGAGAAAATACAGACATTACATTTCTAACCTCTTAAATTTCCCTTCGATCACTTTCAAAGATTACCTGTGTTTTGTTTTTTGAGACAGGGTCTCACTTTGTAGTTCATGCTGGCCCTGAGCTCACTATGGAGTCCAGGCAAGCCTCAAACTCAGCAATCCTCCTGACTCTGCCTCCCGGGTGCTGGGATTAAAGACATGAGCCACCATGCCCAGCACTGTGGTATGTGGTACTGATTGATAGTGAGCATGAATCACCACATTGACACTGTGGTATGTGGTTACTGGGAATCAAACTCAGGACCTTGTGCTTGCGAGGCAGACGCCAGAACCACTAAACTAAATCCCAGGGCAAAGATTACCTGTGCTTTAAAAAGTTCACTGCAGTTTTGGAACAATTTCGATGATGTTTGGTATTTTCCAGATAAGTCTCTTTTTTCCTTATGTTTTTCCAAATACGACTCTACTTCTTCTGTCTAGGGAAAAAAGGACAATATAAAATGTTTAACTTATCTAACACAAGTAAGCTATACAGACACTAGCAAATTGATTACTTGTGGTACAAATTAATTTTGAGTCTGCTATTTTAAAAGTTAACAGCATCAAGCCAGACACAGTAGCATACATTTGCAATTCCAGGAGACTCAGGTAGGAAGACTGCAAATTTGAGACCAGCCTGGGCTACACAGCAGAATAATACCTCAAAATAAAATTTTAAAAAAGGGCTGGGGGTATAGCTCAATACTCCCTGGATTCAATTACCAGTACCATAAAAATATAATAAAAAGAATCAGAAAAAGACTACAACTGCATCCAAAAACCTAACATTAGTAAAACTCAAGACTGCAGAAGAAGTCTTGTCTTTAGCTCATAAAAGGCAATAATTCCAGAACACTGGGGCACTTGCAGAGATGAGGTTTTGATCACATGAAAATACATTTAAAAGTTATTTATCAGACTCACAAACTTAAACACTGCATAATTCCTCTTACATGAGAAACCTGAGTACACATAAATTAAAGCACAAAATAAAAGATAATAGTGAATGAGGAACAGATATTTTGCAAATGAGAAAGGGAAACAAGAAATGGAAGAAGGATAAGGGGAAGTAAAAAGAATCAAGATGTTGTTATGAACATGTATCAACTCCCCAATATTACTGTATATTTGTTCTGCAAAACTGTTGTGGCTATTCATAGGCCAAAAGCTAATTCCTGTGGCTTCACCCTGTGATTTTTCTGATATCTACATCTCCAATCTTGCCTTATTAGCCAGTAATTTCAATACCACCTCCAACCTTGTCATTCTGCAATTTATCCACTTTATCCTGTGTCAAAATAATTTCCTACAAAGAAGGTATCTGCTAAGCACTTGACCAAGTTTCAAATGGTATGGGCCTCTGCTATAAAGTCAACTAGAGAAAAATTAAGAGGAAAAGATCAGCTGGAGATTTAGCTCAAGTGGCACCTATCCTGGATGCACAAGGGCCTGAGTTCAATCCCTGGTACCACAAAAAAACAAATAAAACAAAACAAAAAGATTATGTCCAATCATTTTCTGGAGATATCACCTCTTTCTAAATCCTTGACTTGTTCCTATCATATCAATCTAACCCAGTATTACATAATAAAATCTAACAAAAGTCATCTATATTGCAAAAAAGGTTATATAAAAAGCTAAACAGAGACTCAAATGATTACTTTGGGCTTTTTAAGACCAAATCATCTTTGTAAAGACATGAAAATCCAGGGGGATAATGCAAATGGCAAATAGCAGGACAGAAACAGAATGAGAGAGGGCCTAAGAGAGCAATGCTCAAGTATTATGCACTAGAGCAACTCTGGAAGACTGGCCTTTCACTAGGCATAAAAGGTCAAAAGTATTTGCCTGCAATGATGGCACAGTAATGGTGGTGAGTAAAATCGTTCCGCTTTGTCAAGAACCAAGGCAGTGGTGAGAAACTACACCAATAGTTCTAATCTTCACAGCCATAGCTCACAGGGAGGGGAAAACAGCTTTATTAAAATTATTACTGACGAAATAGCAAAAATTATTAAAGTATTAAATCTAGATCTGGAAAATATGCAAAATGATTGTCTTAAAGACTTTCCAGCTGTTTTCATTGTATAATTAAATTAGCACTGTTTGGTTCAAAAAAATGACTCATTATAATTATCAGACTTGTTTATTCTCTTGAAAATGAGCTGTAACTTCAAGGAAGAGAATGGACACGGCACTATAGTAACCAATGATAAGATCTGAGCTTTGAAGCAAAAACTAAAATTTTAGAAAACTTAATCTGCTACAATGAGCTAAATGGCTTTTAACACTTAAGAAACTACTGATGAGATAGGGAGGTGGGGTTTTAAGTGTAACTTAGATTTTAATGTGAAGTAAGCTAATGTTTTAAAGATTTATATAATTATGTCAACCACTGTTCTCCTTTTTTTTTTTTTTTTTTTTTAGACAGGGTCTCGCTTTGTAGTTCAAGCTGGCCCTGAGCTCACTATGGAACCCAGGCAAGCCTCAAACTGAGTGATCCTCCTGCCTCTGCCTCCTGAGGGCTGGGATTACAGGTGTGAGCTACCATGCCCAGTATGGAGGTGTATGGTACTGATTGCTGGGATCACATGCCCGGCACTGCTATGTGGCACCAGAGATCAAACTCAGGACCTTGCGCTTGCGAGGCAGATGCCAGAACTACTGAGTGAAATCCCTGGCTTGTTTTCCAAGTGACCAATGAGTGTTGTTCAAAATCATGCACAGGTCAAAGATCCTTTCAAAAGTGTAAGACATATTAGTGTATTTTATATTACAGAATATAAAAGTTCATTATATAATGATTTCAGATTCTATAGTTCATCTATGGCTATACTACCCTGCACACACCCAATGTTGTCAGATTCTACAGTTCAACCTTTAAGAATTCCATTTACTGAGTTTTGGTATAGAAACAAAGACTATTTCCAATTATCTGAAAAGATCATGAATATACCCATTCCTTCATCTACCTACATAACTGTGTGGTCAAATTTTTGATATATACTTCAATCAAAATAATAACACAACACATTGAGTAAAAAATGATTTACTACAAGAATCTATTTTGTTATGCCTAACTTTAATTAAACAGCTACAAAATGCAAAATAATGTTACTTTTCTATTTCTTTTGAACAAGTTATTTTTGTTAATACTTTTGTTTGGGGGGGTTACCAGGGATCCAGCTCAGAACCTTGCACTTGCCAGGCAGAAACTGTGCTACTGAGCTACATCCCTGGCCTCATTAATACTTATTTATATTAACATAATGAACTTATAGTACTACTTTTAATTAACTAATTTTTAAATTTGTTTTAATTTCTAAATGAGAAACCTACACGCTGAGCTACATCCCTGGCCTCATTAATACTTATTTATATTAACATAATGAACTTATAGTACTACTTTTAATTAACTAATTTTTAAATTTGTTTTAATTTCTAAATGAGAAACCTACACGAACAAAGGCTTTTTGGAAGTCCAAAGTAATTTTTAAGAAAATAAGAGTCCTGGGACCAAAAAGTTTGAGAATTAGTGATGCAGACTGCAAGTTGAGTTGCATGGGTTGTAGTTTCAGCTCTGGTCTTCCTTAACTACATTACACCCTTTCCTCTACAAGAGGTTGAGACTACGTGACTTACAAGATTCAAGCAAAGTCTGTAAAGGTGCTGCTATTGTTCTTTTTTTTTTGAGACAGGGTTTTACTATATAGTTCAGGCTGGCCTTGAACTCACTATGTAGCCTAGACTAACCTCAAACTCAAGGTGATCTTCCTGCTTCAGCCTATCAAGTGCTAGGATTACAGGTATGTGTCACCACACCCTCAAGTCTGCAGTTTTATGTTCCTTACCTTGAAGTTGTAGATTTCATTGTAACAGTCAGCACTTTTCAGAAACCAAGTTATATTCAAAGCCTGATCACAAGGTTCTCCATCAACTATAAAAGAAATCTTTATTAATAAAAGAGGATTCCCAAATGGAACATTTTTTTCTTAGAAGCATTTTTCTATTAGCTCCTATCCTAGTTATTTTCTAATTTGAGATACTCAAAGACCCTCCTTTCCCCAGACAAAAGGATATAAAGTAATAATTTTCAGATAAAAGTATTGTTGTTGATGGGAGGTGGTAGTTAGGCAGTTTTTTATCCTTTTAAAACTGTAGGTCCATTTCTTGGAGTTAAAACATCAAATTTTAGATCTCTATTTGGAAAAGCGCAGGAGTACGAAAGCAGTCCTAAATTAAAAGCAATCTTCTACTATTCAAATACCTATTGAACAAGGCACAAATATACAAAGATACAACAGCATACAATTGGACCAAAGAGAAGAATAAGCAGGAACAAATTATTAAAGTTCTTTTAAAAGGCTACACTACAGTTGAAGAGACAAACTAAGAACACAAAGGATGTCATGAGACAATATGCTTAACTGTTAAGCAGTGGTACAAACATTAGTTCCACTGAGAGAAAAATTCATAATTTGAATATTGACTGACATCAAGATACAGGAATGTAGAAATAACACACCAAAGATAAAGAAAACCAGACTTTTTAAAAAATTTCCCTTATGAAATTGTGGAATGTAAATGTGACTATATGACTGATTCCTTGTTTCAGCTAAAGGAAATCAGCATTTACTTTATCTTCCATTCCAAATGTAGAAGGCAAAACATACTAAAGACTCCCTACTTTATACAAATGTCACAAAAATAAGGAATCTACTTTGGGTTCATGGCAAAAGAAGCAACCTAACTACAAGCTTCCCTTTTCTTTGTTTTAAATTGTTTTTCAAACTATTTTTATTTATTTTGGCTTTTTGGGAGGTTGGTCTTGAATTCACTCAGCCTCCTGAGCACTAGGACTAACGTGTGTACCACCAGGCACAGCTTTCAAACTAATTTTAAATGACCCACACATTTTCGGAGGGCTGTACCAGAATATGCAACAATCTGACCTGCTGAGAATTTATAGAAATTATATATAAGATCCTGCAATTTGATTATGTACTATTAAGAAACCATAGAAAGATAGCTAGAATCAATAACATTCCCTCAACAAAACATATGCAAAGGAATTTAGCTGCAAAAATATCACCTTAAAAGATAACTAGACAATGGGCCAGAGATTTAGCTCAGTGGTTCCAGCGCCTGCCTGGCAAGCACAAGGTCTGAGTTTGATCCGGAGACCACATAGAATGCTGGGCGTGGCGACTCACACCCACCAGCCATCAATACCACATACCACAGTGCAGGCTGTGGTGGCTCACCCCTGTAATCCTAGCACTCGGGAGGCAGAGACAGGAGGATTGCTGAGTTCCAGGCTTGCCTGGGCTACATAGTGAGCACAGAGCTAGCCTGAACTACAAAGCGAGACCCTGTCTCAAAAAAAAAAAAAAAAAGTTAGAAAAAGACTATCCATAGAAAAAAGGAAAGAACAGGCTGCTGGACTATTCCCACAGACAAAATCCTGCTATACTCAATAACTACTCTTATCCGGTAAACCAATCTCACAAGGCCAGTGTGTCACAGTAGACTTGATTTAAATTAAATTTAAGTCACTGGTCAGATTCTATTTTTATAGATGTATCTGTTCCTTTCACCCTACTATAAATGTACCACTAATAAAACAAGGAAATTTTTCTATCACTTCCCTGGTCTCTAAGCAGGCCTGGTGCTGCACACCTATAATCCTGGCTGAGGCAGGAAAATGACAGCAACTTCAAAACCAGCCTGGGTCATGTGGTAAATTTAAAGGCAAGTAAGACTCTCAAAAAAAAAAGTAAAGTGAGTACCTCACACACAGCAAGTATTTAACAACTATTTATTAAACAATTAAGGGCTGGGGCCGGAGGGTTAGCTCAGTGGTTTCGAAGCCTGCCTCGCAAGCACAAGGTCCTGAGTTCGATCCCCGATCCCCGATAACCACATATAATGCTGGGCGTGGAGACACGCCCACCAACAATCAACACCGCATGCCACAATGCCGGACTTGGTGGCTCTCGCCTGTAATCCCAGCACTCAGGAGGCAGAGACAAGAGGATTGCTGAGTTTGGGGCGGCTTGCCTGGGCACTATAGTGAGCTCAGGGCCAGCCTGAACCACAAAGCGAGACCCTGTCTCAAAAAGCCAAAAAAAAACAACAACAACAACAACAACAAAAAACAATTAAGGGCTGGAGATTTAGCTCAGTGGCTCCAGTGGCATGGTGACTCACACCCACCAGCCATCGATACCACACACCACAGTGCAGGGGGTGATGGCTCACACCTGTAATCCCAGCACTCTGGGAGGCAGAGGCAGGAGGACTGCTGAGTTCCAGGCTTGCCTGGGCTACATAGTGAGGTCAGGGGCCAGCCTGAACTACAAAGTGAGACCCTGTCTCAAAAAAAAAAAAAAAAAAAAAATTTAAAATAAAATCCTCCTGTACACTTTCAGAGAAAAAGGTGTGTTCAGAAGTACACATCAATGATCTGGATTTTTGTCCTTCAATTCAACATACAAGTTCCCATCACTATTTACTCTTTGAAATAAAGCCAGTTTTAGAACTAAAAGCTTTTTTAAAAAAATAATAGGATGAATAAGATTGTTCCACTGGACAAACTGGTTTTTTCCTATATAATCTCTATTTCCTGATACCATCCCTGAACTTCCTCAAGTGATAAAACACTCCTTTGGTAAATAAAAGATCTACTGAATATATTTGGTCTGACTCAATTGTCCAACAAACTTAGGTTGTATTTTCAGTAAGTACTTAACAAACATTTGAGAATAAAATCAGCAGTATCTGTTATGATTCCAAACAGATTAAAACACCAGTCTAGTAATCAACCAACACACTAAATATAATTCAACTGGAACATGGTTTAATGCATAATATGTGTGTGTGCATACACAAAGTCTACCACAAAAATGTACACAACACTTCAGCAAAAGAAAAAGTAACACAATTTTTTTTTTCCAACAGATAGTGTTAGGCTTATATGACGGGCCATAGAAGATGTCATGTATCACAGAAAATTCACTATACTGCAGACCCTTAGAGAAGAAATCAAAAATACAGGTGCAGCAATCTCAATGGCCAAGGTTATCCCCGCAGCAGTTTTCCACACTAATAAATGCCTGAAAGCTAATGGCCACCATTTTGAGCACCTCTTATAATTGTAAAGGCCAACAGTTACTTGTATTAACCTCAAGATGTCTCAATAAATTTAGGACTAAAATCAGGCATGGTGGCTCATGCATAAAACCCCAGCACTCCAGATGAGAAGGCAAGAGGACTGCCACAAGTTCCAAAACAGCCAGGGTTACACAGCGAGATAAGGAGAGTCTGAGCTATAAAACGAGACCCTGTCTCAAAAATAAAATAAAATAAATTTAGTATTAAAATATTCATACAAATTTTTCTTTTCCTGACATTTTTTTGGTGGACTCTGTATGTTCTGGCTTGTGTTTAGATGCCCCCACCAAGCCTCATGTAGTCACAAGTGGGCTTTTCATAGGTGGCTGGACCTAGAGTATAAAATTCTGGAATTGATTCATGGTGTGATGATAGGCTCAGGGGCATTAGTATTAGAGATGTGAGTGCTACCTGCCCAAAGCAGCCTGGATAAGATATAAGAGATGGGGGGGGGGGGGCGGCGGAGGGTTAGCTCAGTGGTTCCGGCGCCTGCCTGGCAAGCGCAAGGTCCTGAGTTGGATCCCCGGTAACCACATACAATACTGGGCATAGAGACTCACACTCACCAGCAATCAATACCACATACCACAGTGCCGGGCATGGTGGCTCACGCCTGTAATCCCAGCACTCGGGAGGCAGAGACA
>PVIC010044536.1:0-14977 GCA_004025085.1 Thryonomys swinderianus
GCCCAGCATTATATGTGGTTACCGGGGATTGAACTCAGGTCCTTGCGCTTGCAAGGCAGGCGCCGGAACCACTGAGCTAACCCTCCGGCCCTAGATACCCCCTTCTTTGAGGCGCAGTCCCCATGGCCCTGTCGCAGATGACATCTGTCCAGTGCCTACCCCTCTCCCTGCTTACCTGTTTTCCTAGCACTTATCCCCAGGTGACACCTCCTGTGTCCCTTGTTCCTTTTACCTCACACCCTAGTGGGGCTGTCCTTCCCTCCAGAGTGCAGGTTCACAGGGCAGGGGCTTTTGTCTGTTCTAAATTATTCCTTATTCTCACCCACGACAGACAGGGGACAGAGCTCAGTGAGGCAGCACAGCCCCCACAGAGGGGGCGCTTGAGGCCTGCAGAAGCCTGGTGGCTCCAGCAGAAGCTCAGCCCACAGCAGATGCATGTTGGAAAAATCAGAGCTGACAGTGGCCTCTCCCTTTGTGTCCTCGCAGCCTTGTGGATGATAATGCAGTATCTCAGGTAGACAAGTTGAAGGTCTTTTAAGTCACCCTGCCTACAGGGCCAAGAAGTGGCAAAAAAATGGTATTCAACCAGGTGATATCCTGCTAGATGTTGCAGCCCCTGGGGCCTCAGTGGCCTCATCTATGATGTGGGTAGATTTGAGGATGCAATGAGGTACCAGGAGAGTCAGGCTTATAGCAGGTGTGATCAGGGATGGCAGGTGTCTTCGTTGGTCCCACAACCTCTGGGGCTGTCCACAGTGTGCCTTTCTGTTCCTGACCACACTCCCCTTCTCAGTATTGAGGATGGAACCTAGGGCTTCACATGTACCAGGCAAATGCTCTACCACTGAAGCACACTACCAGCCACCAACATTTTGGGTTTTTTTTTTGAGAGAGAGACAGAGAGAGAGGTCTCACTGTGTAGTTCAGGCTGGCCCTGAGCTCACTATGTAGCCCAGGCAAGCCTCGAACTCAGCAATCTTCCTGCCTCTGCCTCCATTCCCTGTAGTATGGGGTTACTGGGAATCAAACTCGGAACCTTGTACTTGCGAGGAAGACCCCAGAACCACTGAGCTAAATCCCCAGCCCTAACCAGCCACCAACTTTTAAAGTAGGGCTCTTTCAGCCAGGCATAGTGCTGTACATCTATATTCTTTAGTACTCTGGGAAGCTAAGGCAGGAGAATCCCAAATTTGAACTCAGCCTGGGCAATTTAGTGACTTAGCAAGACTCTGTCTCAAAATTTTAAAAGTAGCCAGGCATGGTGGCTTATGCCTGTAATCCCAGCAATTGGAGGTGGAGGCAGGAGGATTGCTGAGTTTGAGGCTTGCCTGGACTACATAGTGAGCCCAGGGCCAGCCTGAACTACAAATTGAGACACTGTCTCAAAAAGAATAAAAAGGAGTAGAGATATAGTTCAAGGCAAAGGCCCTGGGTTTAACCCATAGTACCACACACACACACACACACACACACACACACACACACTGGCTAGCTAAATCATGATACGGTCAAAGCACACAGAACAGTATAGGAGTGAACTGTCCAATCTGGAGTGTTCTGGATGGCCACAAATGAGTCAGAACAGGACCATGGATCCAGAGTGCACTAGAGGTTCGGGTTTGGGACCTTGTGCAGCTGGTGTGCAGCCCTCTCCCTGCGGAAGAGGGGCTTGGTTAGTGTACCCTGCAGAGGGAGAGACTAGGGCCCAGAGAGCTGAAGTAGCTCCCCTAGTCACTTCTCCAAGGCCCTGCAACCAAAGAGCAGTGGAGGAGGATTTGCTTCCCTACAGATGCTTATTATTGACAGGGAAAGATTTTCACAACATCTTATTAAATGAAAAAGCAGCACATAGGCCAACAGAGCATAATTTGGAAGAGAATCATTAAATGTTAAGAGTCATCCCTAGATGATGGGATTATGGGCCTTATGATTATTTTTTTTCCTTCTGCTTCGGTGTGTGGGCGTGTCCCAGAGATTGAATCCAAGGCCTCATGCATGCTAGGCAGATGGCTACCAGTGAGCTACCCCTCCTGCCCTCCTATTTTTTTCTATAGCACCTTTTTTTTTCCCCCTTTTTGAGACAGGGTCTCGCTTTGTAGTTCAGGCTGGCTCTGAGCTCACTATGTAGCCCAGGCAAGCCTCGAACTCAGCAATCCTCCTGCCTCTGCCTCCCAAGTGCTGGGATAACAGGCGTGAGCCACTACGCCTGGCACTGTGGTATGTGGTATTGATTGCTGGTGGACGTGAGTCTCCACGCCCAGCATTGTATGTGGTTACCGGGGATCAAACTCAGGACCTTGCACTTGCAAGGCAGGCGCCGGAACCACTGAGCTAACCCTCCAGCCCCTCTATAGCACCTTTACTGGGACACAACTCACAAACCTTACAACTCGTCCATTTAAAGCACCTTATTCAAAGGTCTTTAGAATATTTACAGAATTGTGTGAGCATCACCATAATCCATGTAGGACATTTTTACTACCCTAGAGGAGCCCTGCCCCTCACTCCCCATCTTTTCCAATGCCTCTCTCCCCAGCCCTGGGCAACCACTTCCTGTCTGTTCTGGAGATTTCATAGAAATGGATTCGTACAATATGTGGTCTCTGCAACTAACTTCTTTCACTTAACGTAATGTTTTTAAAGTTCATTCATAGCGAGGCATGGATTAGTATTTCATTCCTTTTTATAGTCAGTAATGTTCCCTTATATTTATCAGTTCATCAGTTCAAAGACATTCAGGCTGTTTGCACTTTTAGGCTATTAGAAATAATACTGCCATCAATTGCGAGCTTCTGTATGAACACATGTTTCTCATTGCTTGCACACACCCAGGAGTGCAATTATGGGTCGTACGGTAGCTCTGTGCTTAGCCATTTGAGGACCTGCCAGACTGTCTCTGAATGACGGCCCTGTCCTGCTTCCCTCCAGCACTGCATAAAGGCCCCAGGTCCTCTTCACCTTTGCCAACACTTGGTGTTATCCATCTCTGCTTAGCTGTGCTCAGGAGTGTGAAGCGATACCTACTTGTGGTTTGGGTTTGCATTTTCCTGATGCTAATGAGGGTGAACATACTTCATTTGCTGATTGGTCATTTATACATTTTCCTGGAGAAATGCCTATTCCAATGCCAAGCCCATTGTTAAAGTGAATTATTTGTGTCTTTATTATGAGGTTGTTGGAAGTAGGGCTGGTCCTGCTCGTCTCCTCTCCTTCCCTCCTCTTAGATGCTGCACACACACACAGGTGCACACCCAGCCCCCAAGGGCACCTGGTAGCACTTAGAGTCTGGGCAGTGAGGGGCCAGGACGGGGACTGGAAAAGCCAGCGCTGCTGGGGCTCAGCCCAGCCAGCCCAGTATGTGTGGCTGGATGGGCCAGCACAGCTCCATCTTGAGCAAGCAGGGAGCCAAAGGGGGAGAAAAGGCACACAGGGCCCACAGTCTCACCCAGGAGGAAACCACTGAGGCCCTGTTCCAGGGAGCAGAGATAAAGCTGGAAGCGGTGAGAACTGCCCAGGGCTTGGTTGCCCTTCTGGCCTTTCTCAATGCTGAATGTGGACTGAGAAGAGACAGCTGGGAACACAGAGTCATATCGGGAAGGGGACCCTGTGGCCCATAGAGGGGACAGCTTCTCAGAGGATAGGGGGCCCAGGGGACATGGTCCTGTGCCTGTGGCCCCACCCGGGGCCCCAGAAACCCACTGCATAGTCACCAAAGGAGTCTCTGGATGTCTGGGCCAGCCTGGGACAGTGGCACACACCTTTAAACTCAGGACTCAGCAGGCTGAGACAGGAGGATTTTAATTTCAAAGCCAGCCTGGGCTATATAATTTAAGGGCAGCCTGAACTGCATAGTGAGAGCCTATCTTTAAAAACTAAAAAAAAAAAAAAAAAAAGTTTCCCTTGGGCCAGAGGGTTAGCTCAGTGGTTCTGGCGCCTGCCTAGCAAGCGCAAGGTCCTGAGTTCAATCCCCGGAAACCATATACAATGCTGGGCATGGAGACTCACACCCACCAGCCATCAATACCACATACCACAGTGCCGGGTGTGGTGGCTCACGCCCGTAATCCCAGCACTCGGGAGGCAGAGACAGGAGGATTGCTGAGTTTGCGGCGGCTTGCCTGGGTTACACAGTGAGCTCAGGGCCAGCCTGAACTATAAAGCGAGACCCTGTCTCAAATTAAAAAAAAAAAGTTCCCTCAAGAACATCTTTTGAACCAGCTTTCCTTATGCTCCCCAGGTCCCTTCCGCTGTGCTCCGTGGAGGAGAGGGCTGGAGGCTCCACAGAGCTCTAAATTCACCAGGGTCCCCACAGCTGCAGGGCTTGGGTGCTGGAGCAAAGCAGTTTCTTAGGAACTCCTCCCGAGAGGGCTGGGCCACCCACTTGCATTTCTTTAGCCTTCTGACACCAAACCCTCTCTGGCCAGTGTCTACTTAGCTTCCCCCTGAGGGAACCCTGGTGGGCAAGGTCATGGGAGACAGGGAGGCTGCTACCCCACCTCTCAGAGCACCCTGTGGCCTCTGCAGCCCACGACAGAACCATGTCCCACTGCAGTGCTGCCGTCTGCTCCAGGGGCCAGGGCAGGTCAGCATGGGGACTGCCTCAGGAGGCCAGCACCCACGCCTGCTCAGCCAGGCTGGCTCAGGTCCCTTTCCAACCTCCACAGCCGCCTCCAGCTCCCAAAATCCAGACAGAACACCCAGAACACATCAGGACAGAAGGCAGAGTCTGTGAGAAGCCTTCCAGAGAGAGGAGTCGCCAAGAAGACTGTGTGGGTTATGCCAGTGCAGTAAGGGGGGCCTGCGTCAGAGCACGGGGAGGCCCATGACCTCAAGGTCCAAAGAGTGGTGACAGTGCCACTTCCACATGGCCTCTCCCATCTCTTTGTCAACCTGTCAGCTGTTCTAAGTCTCACAGACCAGATTCATCTCCCAGCCAGCCTCTTCTGAGGCCCTGCAGGGTTCAGAAAATGAGCTCAGTCAGCTGGTCTGTGGGGGTGCTGGTTATTGAATACCTACTATGTACCATATGCTGTGGGAAAAGTTCTGTGTGTGGGATGAGACCTCAGTTCATTCTGTTGATAACCTGTCTTCAGATGGGGAAACTGAGGCTCATGGTGGTGAGTTAATATGCATTCAAGGAATCAGGGTTCCTCATTCTACTGGGCTATTCTGCCATACCCTGGCAGGATCACCTACAAATGCTCCACAGCCTGGGGCTGGACCTAGTGCTCAGGGCCTGTCCTCACTGCTGACCCAGGTATGCAGCAGCAGCTCTGGAGTCACAAGGAAGGAGACTGGGTGGGAGCTAAGCCCTCAAGCCATCGGGCACACTCTGCAGCTAAAGAAACTGGCATCTGGTTTCTCTGTGTCCTAGAGAATCCGGCTGATTCTGCCCCTAGTCATCTAACCATCGCTGGGAGGGGCAGATAAGTCAGGGCTCTGAGCAGGCTAAGCCCCGCCCACTGTCTGAAGGGGACCCAGCCTGAGCTGGCACCCCGCCGGCTCCTGGCCTTTGTCTGTGCCAACCGACTGCTCCAGAGATGCCTCCTCCCAGGGTCCTGCTCACAGCCCTACACATATCGTAGGGTCCTGGCACACCACCTGGGGCTGGCCTGGGCCGTCCCACAAGCGGCCCTCCCGTGCTCGGTGACTTGCCTTCATAGGGAGAACTTTCTGAGCTGAGCCCAGACACTGACATCTTAGAGCTCCTGGTCAGCACCAAGGCCTAGCAGCTGTGGGCAGGGGAGGCCTCCATCCGCTCCCCTCCCTTCTGCACACTGCACTCGGGGAGCAGTCTCTTGCCTGAAGGGAGGGCTCTGTCCCCAGAGCCAGCCACTCAGGGCCCTGACACCCCCTCCCGCTGCTCCTCCATCCCTTCCAGAAACTGGCTGTCTTTCTTCTGTCCCTGGGTGGGGGCACCAGGTCACAAGAAGAGGCAATTTGTCCACACGCCCTGCTATTGGTGGTATCACTCTTGGGTCTGGCTGGCCCCAGAATGGACAGAGGTCAAGGGCAACGGCTCTGGAACCTGGTTCCTCAACTTCCGGGCCAGGGGATCTGAGGCTGGTTACTCAACCTCCTGTGCCTCAGTTTCCTCATCTATACACTGTCAGACGATCCTGAGCTTGCCTTGCATGTTAGCTGTGTAGCCTCAAGGAAGTTTTTTTTTCCTGTTCAACTGGAGTTACAGGTGTGAGCCACCATGCCCAGCACTGTGGTATGTAGTATCCGGGATCAAACTCAGGACCTTGCATTTGCCAGGCAGACGCTGGAACCACTGAGCTAAATCCCCAGTCCCTCAAGTGAGTTTCTTAATGTACTATTTACTCATATTTAAAACAAGCTTTTTGATATACCCACCATGAGCTCCTACTATAGTTTAAATACCCCTGCATCCTGGGCTTCTTGGCAAGCAGCACCAGAGGCCCGCAGACCTGCTGATTGTTTACTATTGCTGTGGCTCAGTGGGTATTCCAGTCTTTTCCAGAAGGGAGCTGGAGACACAGGTCCCAGGTGTGTACCAGGCCCTGGGTTCAGTTCTCAGCTCTCAAAAAGAAAGAAAGGAAGGGGCTGGAGATTTAGCTCAGTAGTTTCAGTGTCTGACTCAGTGCAAGTTCCAAAATTTCATCCTGGTACCAAAAAAAAAAAAAAAAAAAAGAAGAGGGAAGAAGTCCCTGTAGTCACCTCTGGGGCGGGTAACTCAGTGGGTAGGGGCAGGTGACCCCTAATTCACTCTACATGTTTTTTGTCCCTTCAAAATTTTGTTACACAGCCATACGTGGTGGCACATGCCTACAATCCCATCATTTGGGAGGCTGAGGTAGGAAGATGGCCACTAATTCAAGGCCAGCCTGGATTACATAGTGAGTTCAAAGCCAGCCTGAACTACACAGCCAGAGCCTGCTTCAAAAACAAACAAAAACATTTTGCCCCATATGTGTTATTATGTCACCAAAGCTGATTATATAACTGTTGCACTGAGCTGCCTTCTTCACCTGACTTCCCACTGGCCAGAGGCCCTACTGCCACCCTGGCCCAACCACAACTACACCCAGGCCTGGGCAGGCCCTGACTTATCACCCACTTCGTGTCTCCCTTCGAGGTAATAGCAGTCACTTCTGCCAAGCGCAGACCTGTCACTGCCCAGGTGACATGGGAGGGTCTCTGCTCTCCACAGTGGCGCATGTAAATGGCTGGGCTGGTCCCTGCCCCAGATCACTTGTGGGGATCAAAATAAAAAGGAAGCTGGTTCGTGGTGGCTTGCCTGGGCTACATAGCGAGCACAGGGCCAGCCTGAACTACAAAGCGAGACCCTGTCTCAAAAAAAAATAAAAAATAAAAAAAAAAGGAAGCTGGTCCATTTCTGGCTCAGGGTCTCCTCATCCTTCCTGTCCTTTGAAAGGGGAAAATGACCCTGGACAGGAGCTGTTCCCAGTTAGGAGCTGTGGCTCCACTCCCTACCTGCCCTCAGGGCCTGTGGTTAGCACTGACGCCCAGCAGGGACATTGCCACAGGCCAGGGGACTCAGAGAGGGCCCCATCCATCACATTTACTCTGCCTTGAGGACCACTCTACACATCTGGCTCCCAGCCTTGGCTCCCAGCTCCTCTCTGGGCCTCTCAGGGCCCCTCTAAGAAACCCCAAGCCCAGGGCCAGGGATTTAGCTCAGGGGTACCAATGTCTGCCTGGCAAGCACAAGGTCCCAAGTTTGATCCTGAGTACCAAATACCACAATGTTGGAAGTGGTGACTTATGTCTGTGATCTCAGCACTTGGGAAGCAGAGACAGGAAGATTGCTATGAGTTTGAGGCTAACTTGGACTACATAGTGAGCTCAGCCCAGCCTGAATTAACCACAAAACAAGACCCTGTCTCAAAAAACTGAAAAAGAAAAAGAAAGAAGAAAGAAAGAAACCTAAGCCCCTTCCTGCCTTTGTTCCTGCCTCAGGCCCTTTGGACTTGCTAGGCCCTTCATTGATCTCCCGGACCACCCATCTAGAACGCCCCCAAACCCTGTCATTTCTATCTCTCACCCCTGTTTATATTCTTCACAGTACTTACATTGCCTGAAATGCCTCTTTTTTTTCAATAAGCTCTGTTAGGAAATAATTTTTGAATACACAAAGTTTCGACGAAAACGCAGAGGGCAGTTTCTCCTAATGTTGACCCACTCGGACCCAGGTACGTCTGTCAAAGCCAAGCAATTTAACACGCTTGTTACCATCAGCTGAGCGGCAGGCTTCGCCCGGCTGGCACCGTGGTTTCCTCTCCGGATTCGCTCCTTCTCTGCTGCCTCTCGCACTAGGTGAACTGGAAAGCCGGAGATTTTCTCTCCCTCTGCCACCCGCACCCAGCAATAGACGCTGATTGGATAAAAGGAGGAGCGATAACAGCGGCGGCAGCCAATGACTGCGAGAACTCTCTCTGCCGGGCGTGGCTCCCGTCTCTGAAAGTAGCCGCCCATGAGGGAACGACCAGTGGTGGGAAGACTGAGGCAGAGCTCCCCGAGGTTACGTAGATGGCAGTGCCAGAGACGATGGGCTCTCGTGCACCCTCCACGACACACTGAGCCCCCGCCCTGACCCCAGGTAGCAGAGCGAATGCGGGTCCTCGGCTTCCTGGGCACAGCAGGCGGCCCGCCCTTCCGTGACCACAGAGACTGCAGAGGGGTCCGATCTGGCCCCGGCACATAGCGGATGGGCCCCCAGAAGAACATCGTGGCCCACCCAGGGCACTGGCTTTGCCGGGTTTCGGAGAACAGAGGCGGGACCGCGTGCGGGTCACTCCCGCCCCCACTCTCCAGAGCCTGCAGACACCAAGCGGAGCTGGGTCCCCACACTACTACCTGCTTTGGCCGGAGCCTGGAGGTGGGGGCAGGCTGGAGAGATGTCCCAGAGGACCCTAAGGGGAAAGGCCACCGTCCAGCCGTGGGTCAGGGTCACACCCCATTCATCTGGGATGCCGCGCCAGCCTGGCACAGACCCACGCCCGAAGAACACTCACTCGCTTTGCCGGGAGCCCCAAAGACATAGGCGATGCCCAGGCTCCCTCAGGCTTCCAGGCGTGGCCACCTCACCCGGCGTCCCGGGGGGCAGAATAAGGTAGGGGCGGATGGCAGGGGACACCGTGAGGTGGCGACAGCCTCTATGAGAAACGCAGCAGCTCTGCCACGAGAGCTGGGGGTGGGGGCGCTTTGCGCGGCTAATTAAGCAGCGACTGTGATGAATTGGGCGAGGCTGCCGCTTGCTAATTAAAGGTGCGCCTGGTGAGGGAGGAGCAGGAGAAACTGGGGGTTCTGCGCTGCCGAGGTTGGCCACGGCTCTCAATGCTCAGCCCTTGCCTGCGGCCCAGCTCCCTCCCTGCTGTCCGTCCTATCTCTCCTACCCACCTTGCCAGCTGCAGCCGGGCCTCTGACTTCCCCCAGCCTCCCCACCAACCCTAGATAAGGGCAGTGCAGGGGGAGGGGGCAGTGTGTTCTGCTCCAAGCTGCCCAAGGCACCAGCTGACTTTAGGATGGCCCTACCCACCTCACTCCCCAGATCCCAAAGTTGAGCCCAGGAATCTGAACAAGATGGAGGTTGGCCTAAACAAGACCTAAAGACAGCTTTTAGGGTGTTAGATCTGAAGCTCTCGAGGTGATCTGGGTGTCGCTCAAATTCTGTGACAATATCTGATGTCAGCCTGGATTCTGCTGCCCTACGGATTCCTTGTACCGTGCGTGAGACATGTACACTCTGCCCTTAGCGTTCCAGGGATTTATTTATTTATTTTGGGTTTTTTAAGACAGGGTCTTACCATGTAGTTCGGGCTGGCCTCAAACTCACAGTGATCCTCCTGATTCAGTCTCTCAAGCGCTAGGATGACAGATGCATATAACAACGTGCAGCTAGTGTTCCAGTCCTGGGAAAGGATGATTGGAACAAATGATCTCTGGTTGTCCATGGTTCTGACATACGGGCCCAAAATATCCCACACTGCTGGCCCAGGCCTTGGACTTCAGGCAGAGCGCGCCCTGTGGCTGAGGGTACAGGTTCTGAGGTCCAGCACTGGGGCTCTAGTGCCAGCCCCGATCTTCCCACTGTGACCTCCCACGTGGCACCTAGTTGTTCTGTCTGTTTCCCTTACTGCAGAGCTGTCTACCTGGTAGGCTCACTGGGGGGCGGGGGGCAGGTTCAGCCGAGGTCTAACTGACCTCACCTGCTGCTCTGAGGGGAGCCCTGGGACTCTGCTGGTGTGGCCTCTACTCAGCAGGAGCTCACAGCAGCTGCGTCGCCGTCTGTGCCCCAGGACAGACTGCAAGGAGAAAGGACTGAGAGCCAGCCACATGCAAGCCACTGCCAGCTTTGACCTTGGGATTTCCTCTGGAAAGGAAGAGACCACACACAAATGAGTAGCCTGCAAGGCCAAGGAGCCCCAGGGTGGGGCGCCAGCGTCCCTCCATGTGCAGGGGTGGGTTTGTGATGCTGCTGCTTTGTCCTGGAGCTGGATTTGCAGAGCACATCTTGAGCACTTTCTGATCTTGGAGGTAAAACCAATATGAAGGGTGTGAGGAGCTGAGAGCCGACTCCGGGGCTTTGGGAAGCTCTCAGTGGTTGCTGCTCCTGGCATCTGCCCCTCTGAATATCCTGGATGCCCAGAAGCTGAGGTTTCAGAGACCACAGTGTCCACGGATCCATCCATATGCACAAGGCTGTGATGTCCCCTTCCAGGTGGCCAAACACCCACTGGGCGAGGACTGGCAATTCCAGCCGACTGTGGCGTTGGTCCTGATGCTGGGAAGCCTGGCGCCAACCCAAGCAGACCGGGATTCGGGTGAGGCCATGGCCTTGGGGTGAAGCCTCCATCTCTCTCTCCTCAGAGATCAGGGCTCAGCCGGAGGTACGGCAGGAGGAGCCACAAGGAAACCTGTACTAGCTCCCGGAAAACCTTCCCTACAGTTAGCTCCCCGGGGGTTTTGCACGCTAGCTGGTCCAAATGCTGGTCTGGGGCGCTCTCTGGTGGCTACTCTGGGTAATGGAGGAAACTGAAGCTGCTGGGGATTTAAGGATGGGGTGGGGCGGGTATTTATTGGCAGAGCTGGAAGACCAGAGTGAACCATCCTTCCCCGCGGGCCTAAAAACCGTAGAGAGAAAGCCTAAAGCCCTTGGAGGGAGAAAGCGACTTTCCCAGAATAGATCTCAGGGGCCTGGCATGTAGCTGGATGGTAAAGTACACGATGCCCTGCGTTCAATCCCCAGCACCATAACAACACATCAATAAATATGGCCAGGGATTTAGCTCAGTGGGGCCACCACCTCCCTTGCAAGAGCACGATCATGGGTTCTGTCCCAGGTATCGCCCAAATAAATAAAGAAATAATAAAGTAATAGCCAGGCAACGGAGCACACACCGGCCAGTCCTGCAGGAGTCCTAGCACTCGGAAGTTGAGGTAGGGAATCACTTTTGAGCCCAGCCTGGATAATTTAGCCAAAGAAAGAAAGAATGAAAGAATGTTGGGATGCTGAGATGAACTTCAGTGAGAAGGCCCTGGGTTCATTCTCCAGCACTCACTCAATAAGTGGGCATGGCAATGCAAGCACATGATTCCAGCACAGGAGCATAAGGCAGGAGTGTCATCAGTTCAAGATCAGCCTGAGACACCTGGATGACACGGTGAGACCTTGTCTCAAAAATTTTAAGAACCAGTCCATCAGGATCAGGGGATTTAGCTCTGTGGTTCCGCAACTGCCTGGCAAATGCAAGGTCCCGAGTTTGATCCCTGGTACCACATACCACAGTGCCAGGTATGACAGCTGTCATCCCAGCACTCGGGAGGTGGAGGCAGGAGGATTGCTGTGAGTTCAAGGCTAACTTAGGCTACATAGTGAGTTCAGAACCAGCCTGAGCTACAAAGAGAAACCCTGTCTCAAAAAACTAAAATTAAGGGCCAGAGGGTTAGCTCAGTGGTTCCGGTGCCTGCCTCGCAAGCGCAAGGTCCTGAGTTCGATCCCCGGTAACCACATATAATGCTGGGCGTGGAGACACGCCCACCAACAATAAACACCGCATACCACAATGCCGGACGTGGTGGCTCACGCCTGTAATCCCAGCACTCGGGAGGCAGAGACAGGAGGATTGCTGAGTTCGCGGTGGCTTGCCTGGGCACCATAGTGAGCTCAGGGCCAGCCTGAACTACAAAGCGAGACCCTGTCTTAAAAGCAAAAAAAAAAAAAAAAAAAACCACCTAAAATTAATTAATTAATTAATTAATAATCAGTCCATCTGTCAGTCAATCCCAGTAGCTTTCTTGGTTGTTCTCAGGGAATCCCATACCAGGAGCAGGAAGGCTGTCCACTGGAGGGGTCTTACCTCCACACTTGGGGTTCCCATGTTGGCAAGGTGGGGGGGATCGTGCTTCCGTCTTTTCTCCTGTGGAAGGTAGGATGTAACCAGCCAGTCCTGCAGGAGGCACTAGAAAGGGCCTTCCTACAGCCAGCATCCTGCCAAATGGTGCAGGACTAGACTCACTCCAGAGTTCAGGAATGAGCAAAGATGCCCACCCTCACCGCTTCTGCTCAGTGCTGGAGGTGCCAGCCAGGCAGGTTGGGCAAGGAGAAGTCACCTAGCATACAAAGGAAGAAACAAGGTATCTCTATGCACAGATGACACCATCTCTGCATATGCAAAATTCGAAAGAATCCACTAGAAAAGTCAGAATTAATAAATGAGTTCAGCAAAGTTGCAGGATATAAAATCAATATGCAAAAAATCAATTGAAGTCCATTTTTTTTCTTTCTTCTTAGATTATGAAAGTAGCAGAACTCCTACATTAGTCTTCAGATTCAGCATAAACCACCCCAACATTCCAGCTTGGCTCTTTCTTCTTCTTTGGTGCTGAGGATCGAAGCTGGGCTCAGGTTCACCTGCT
The DNA here is from genome assembly GCA_004025085.1 of Thryonomys swinderianus. NCBI lineage: Eukaryota > Metazoa > Chordata > Mammalia > Rodentia > Thryonomyidae > Thryonomys > Thryonomys swinderianus. The sequence goes on from PVIC010044536.1 coordinate 12,907, forward strand.
CGGCAAGTGTCCTCTGCTGAGTGTCAGCCCCAGGCCCAGGCTAGGCTCTTCCCAGAAACAGACAAGTTAATTCTAAAATTCAAGAAGAAAGCCAGGCATGGTGGCCACCTCCAATCCTAGTACTCAGTAAGTTGAGGCAGGAGTATCAAGAGTTCAAGTCTACAATGCCGGACGTGGTGGCTCACGCCTGTCATCCCAGCACTCGGGAGGCAGAGACAGGAGGATTGCTGAGTTCGCGGCGGCTTGCCTGGGCACCATAGTGAGCTCAGGGCCAGCCTGAACTACAACGCGAGACCCTGTCTCCAAAAGCAAAAAAAAAAAAGAGTTCAAGTCTAGCCTGGATATGTAGGGAGACACTGTCTCATAAAAATCAAAAATAAATAAATAGAATAAAAAATTAGATACTCAGAATAGCCAAAAACAATCTTGAGAAAAATCGTTGTTGAAGATCCATATTTCCAATTTCAAAAATTACTACAAAGCTAGAGTAATTAAGATTCCATGGTACTGCAGAAAGGGTAGAGATGGAGATCAATGGAACAGAACAGATTCCATTATTTTTCAGTTCTGGGGATCAAACTCATGACCTTGTGCTTGCCAAGCAGGTGCAGAAACACTGAGCTACATCCCTGACCCCCGAATCCAGAAATAAGTCTACACATTTGTGGTCAGTTGATTTTCAACAAGGCTACTGAGAAAATTCAGTCTGGAAGGGACAGTTTTTCAACAAACAGTGCTGAGATAACTGGATATCCACACATAAAGGAAGGAAACCAGACTACTACCTCACACCCTACACAAAAATGTACTCAGAATAGATCAAAGACCTAAGTGTTAAGAGAAAAAAGAAAACATGGGCTGGTTATCATGGTGCATGCTTGTCAGCCCAGCACTCTGGGAGATAGAAGATTGCAAGTTCCAGCCTAGGTTGGGCAACTCAGGGACTCAGCAAGACCCTGTCTCAAGATAAAAACTTTGTATATGGGCCGGAGGGTTAGCTCAGTGGTTCTGGTGCCTGCCTCGCAAGCGCAAGGTCCTGAGTTTGATCCCCAGTAACCACATACAATGCTGGGCGTGGAGACTCATGCCCACCAGCAATCAAAAAAAAAAAACCCACATACCACAGTGCCGGGCGTGGTGGCTCACGCCTGTAATCCCAGCACTCGGGAGGCAGAGACAGGAGGATTGCTGAGTTCGAGGGTTGCCTGGGCTACATAGTGAGCTCAGGGCCAGCCTGAACTACAAAGCGAGACCCTGTCTCAAAAAAAAAAAAAAAAAAACAACTTTGTATATGTACATGTGTTTTTCTGCAGTTCTGAAAATTGAACCCACGGCCTTCATACCAAGCTACACTCCTAGCCCTCTTTTTTTTTAAGTTAAAAATTTTAACGACAGGGCCAGGGATTTAGTTCAGTGTTTCCAGCATCTGCCTCTCAAGCACAAGGTCTCAAGTTTGATCCCTGGTACCACATACCATGATGCCAGCCATGGTGGATCACCCCCTGTAATCCCAGCACTTGGGAAGTAGAGGCAGAAGGATTGCTGTGAGTTCAAGGTTACCCTGGGTTACATAGTGAGTTCAAGTTCACCATGAACCACATAGCAAGACCCTGTCTCAGAAATACAATAAAATGGTAGAAAAAACAATAAAATTATAGTTCTAGAATTCACCCCTGGGTGGCCATTAGGAAGCACGTGAGGCTAGGCCAGTGCAGGGTAGCACTTGGTCTCATCCAGCCGGGGTCCCCAGCAATGGAAAACAAGTTGGGCACTGGTTGGTGGAGGGTTCAGGGAGCTGGGCCTCAGTGGGGACACAGGTTCTGGGGCAGCCAGCCAAGTCCTGCACTCTTGTCTGTGGCTTTGAACAATTATTTTACATGTACTTTCCATATATTATATTTTGTAATAAAAAGTTTTTAGAGCCGGGAGTGGTGGCGCACGCCTGTAATCCCAGCACTCGGGAGGCAGAGACGGGAGGATTGCTGAGTTCGAGGCTTGCCTGGGCTACATAGTGAGCTCAGGGCCAGCCTGAACTACTAAGCGAGACCCTGTCTCAAAAAAAAAAAAAAAA
>PVIC010044537.1:0-16489 GCA_004025085.1 Thryonomys swinderianus
GTTAGAACCCAATACGGGTTTAACTTTTGTAAGTGTTCCATTAAAATACAAAAGAAATACAGTTATGAAATGTAACATTCCATGCATCTTATAGGTCAAATTTATTGGTTATTTTATTCACCTAGTTCTACAAATTTATTTTGTCTGGTGGATTTGTCTGCATCTGAAAATGTATATTAAAATATCCTGTTGTGTCTGTATTTTTTACTGCATTTTCCTACTAGATTCAGCCTTCTTTATTTATGTACCTTTTGAATACCAAATATGGTTTTTATCTATACATATAATTTTGCCTTTTATCATTGCACGACACTAACATTTACTCTGGTTTGATATTAATATTGGCAGGCTTAACTCTCTTGGTTTACATTTACTTGTGGTATCCTTTTATACCTCCTCTGAATTTTAGACTTTCTTTGATAGTTTGTTTAAAGTAAGTTTCATAAGTTAAATGCGTTGGGTTTTGATTTTAAACCACACTGACAGTTGTCAGCAGATATTTTCCTTCTGTCTCTGACTCCAGAGCTGCAGCCAGCAATTTAAAGTCAGTCTGATCCCTTTTCTGTGTAAATAACTGGTCTTCCTGTCCAGAAGACGGTAGGACCCTGTCACTTCCTTTGGAATTAGAACATGGCACTGGAACCTTGGGAGGGCTCATTTCATGTCCTTGGAGCTCAAAGAGTCCTTTCCTTTAAAGGTAAAAGTCCTTCTTTGGCCCTGTAAGATTTTTTTCTTCTCTTATTTGTTTAAATATTGCCTCTCCTCTTTCTATTCCTATTAAATTCTTATTTCACATTACAGCTTCTAGTCCTCTTATATTTCCTCATTGTTTTAAAGTTTTGCTATTTGAAGAGATTTCTTTCACTTCTATCAGTTCAATTCTATTTCCCAAACTCTTTTTCAATACTTCTGCTATATTTTTGTCTAGGTTCCCTGCACCTCTGCTGTATTTTTAAACTTAAAAAAAAAAAAAGTTTTCTTCCCTGGGAGTGATGGCACAAGCCTGTAACCCCAACATGGTAGGAGGATGAGGTACGAGGATCAGAACAGAGCTGAACTAGAGCTCAGCCTGGGCAAGTTATCAATTTAGTAAGATGTTATCTCAAAAAACTCACATTCTTGAGTTCCATTCACAGTAGTTTGAAGCTGTAATTCAATTGGAGCCCCTTGATTGCGTTCATGTTTTTTCAGACAGGGTCTCACTGCTCAGTTCAGGCTGGGCTTGAACTCACTATATGCAATCCAAGTGGGCCTCCAGTTCTCAGCCATCCTTCTGCCTCAGACACCTGAGGGCTGGGATCACAGCTGTGCACCACTATACCAGATCTATTATTATTATATTAATTTGTTTGACCTGCCATACGCTCTTGAGCAGTTCTGATTTGCTAGCAGCTGCCCATTCTAGGCACTGTGGTCATTCCTCCCCTCCTGGCTTTGTCGTATTTCACCTCTGGGGCAGGTTGGAAGCACCCTGTGGGAAGGAAGCTCACCCATCGCCAGCCCTGTGGGAACTGTTGGGAAATCCTTACCCTGGCTTCTTTGCTCCCCATCTTTCCTTAGCTACAAAGTCAATTTTCCTCAGCCTCAAATTACTAAAGTTTCAGCTCACATATTAACTCACCAACCACTCCTGGAGGGCCAGAGGGGCCAGTGGGTCCTTCCAGGGAAGTTGAGTCAGCTGTAGGGTTGACAGATAAAATGTATTATGTAGGATAGACATAGAATAGAATAGATTTGTTCACTGCTGATGAGAAATTTAAATTTAACTGTCTGTTCTCTATCCACTTGGCTAAATCCGGCAGTGTTAGCCAGCTGGGCTGCTCTCTCTTTAGTCTTTCCTTGTACACATGGATCCATGGGTCATTCTCTCTCCAGTAACCTGGGCTTTGGTTTTTACCTGAGGGAAACTCACTCAGGCCCTGAGCCCTCTAATGTGAAGCTCTAGGAGTCTCCCCAGCACCCAAAGTCCTCTATGGCCCTTCTTCCCACCTCCAGTGTGCCACTGGAGAAGTTTACCGTTACTCTGAGTTGGGCGAGAACAGAAAGCCACTGCAGTGCCCTTGTGCAGCTGAGAATGGAATATATGAGGCAAACGATGATCATCCTGGAGCAGCTGTTTAACTACTCCATCAGTTAAACAGAAAATCAGGTAAAAATAATTTCAGACACGTAAGCACTCAGAAAGCCTATCTGTCAAGTGATTTCTGAAGAGGTAATATGAGGATGGGCTGGAACAAACAAGAGAATGAAACAAGAAAGAAGACTGTGGGACCTGAGAAAGACAGGGTCAGACCAAAGACTGCGGTGAAGAGAAATCCCGGGGGAATACCATGCAATTGCCCTGAAGAACAGTCAGAGCAAACTGCAAAACGAGGACAGCACCCTGAAAGGAGCTTGCCATAGATTAATTAGTATATGGGGGAGAACATAAGGATAGGATAAAAGACAGGCAACCCAAGTCCTTCCAGCCAATTTTTATTAGAGATGTAATTGGATCATACAGGGCTATTCACAACAGGGACCTCTCTCTGAATGTGCCCTATTCAGACTCATACCCTCAGGAGCATATTGAAATCAAACCAATCTCTGAAAAATGAGATAGGATATATGTAGCAGGCCAATCAAGGCAATGAGTTCTGTTCAAATTCAGGCTTCTCACATTTCAAAAAATGTGCTTCAAAAATTGCATTTCTACTTTTTGTCCTGCCCCCACTCACTCCACCTAAAGAAAACCAAATGAAAAGTTTTAAATTGCCACTCTGTCCTCACAAGTAAACAACTGATGTTATGGTTTGTGTCTAGACGTTCCGGCAAAGCCTCTCATGCAGTCACAGGTGAAGATTTTCCAGATCTGGATCTAGGGTGTGTGCTGCTAGGATCAAAGATGTGCTGCTGGGATTGATTGACTGGTATTACGATTAAGGCCCTAAGTAAGGGTGTGAGTGGTGCCCACCCTAAGGTTGAGTAGACTGGATAAAATATAAGGGAGAGGGCCTGAGATTTAGCTTAGTGGTTCTGGCGCCTGCCTCGCAAGCACAAGGTCCTGAGTTTGATCCCCGTTAACCACATACGATGTGGGGGTGGTGACTCATGCCCACCAGCAATCAGTACCACATACCACAGTGCCGGGCATGGTGGCTCACGCCTGTAATCCCAGCACTCAGGAGGGAGGCAGAGACAGGAGGATTGCTGAGTTCAAGGCTTGCCTGGGCTACATAGTGAGCTCAGGGCCAGACTGAACTACAAAGCGAGACCCTGTCTCAAAAGAAAAAAAAAAAAAAAAAAACAAGGAGAGAAAGAGGCTCGTTGCTTGCTTTTGTGCCTTCTGCCTGCAAGAAACTCATTTCTCCTCTGAGATGCCCCTCTGCTTTGTCACTTCACCTTGGAGCCAGCCAAGGAGGATTAAAACCTCTACAAACTGTGAGCTAACTAAACCCTTCCTCCCTTTACTTATGAGAGAAAAGTAACTAAGACACTGAGCAAACTGAAAAACCAAGTGTTTTAAAATCCATGAATGAGGTGACATCAAAGGATAAAAAACTATCCCCACCTCCAAATTGGAGAGATTAAATAGAAACCCACAAGTTCAAATCTTTGCAGGAACCAGGTTAATGAGAGGGAAATCTGAATGGTAACTGATAAATTGCTAGAGGCTCAGAGTGAACAAATTAGAGAAAGAATAACTCTACAGGGTCAAATTGGCTTCCTGAAGCTCAACTAAATCGACATATATCAAAGAAAAGTCTCCTTGTTTTTTGGGGGGGTGAGGGGTAAAATTTAAAATATAGCTGAGCATTAAGACTTATCCTCAGAGGAACTATTTAATCTAATCAGCTTATTTTAGTAGAGTCCAGCTGAATGAGGAAAGAGAAATACCCCACTCTGGCTGTTCTGTTCCACCTGTTGAGAAGAAGGACTTAGAAGTATGTGTGAAGTTCACAGTCCTGAGGCACAGGCTTGCAAAAAAGACTGATCATAGCTCTAACCATAAAACTGTAGGACATTTCCCTATTCACACAATACAATTATAAGTGGTAGGAATTCCTTTTACCTAGTTTTCCTAGTATAACTACTAGGAAAAAATTTTGAAGGTAAAGCAAGCACGAGAACTGGACTTGAATACGGCAGGGATGATGAAATTATAAATAGGAATTTAAAACAACTATTATGAGATGTAATGGGTAAAGTATAGACAGTATGCAAGAATAGAGAGGTAAAGTCACCAAGAAGATGGGAATTATAAGAAAGAACTAAATAAAGACTAAAGATTAAAAGCATTATAACAGGAGTGAAGAATGTCCCAGATGGACTCTATAGACTATATGTTATGGTTTAGACCTAGATATCCCTCCAAAGCCTCATATCCTCATAGGACTTTGAAATGGTGATTGAATTATGGACGCAGTTCTTTGCCTCCCTGAAGTCCTGCTCTCTCTGGCATGGAAAGGGAAGTTCAGCGATCTTCAACCCTGTAGATATACAAGGTAACAGCTGGGAAATTCTTATCCCAGTTTCTTTGCTCCAAGTTTCTTTCCTTAGCTACAAAGGTTAATTTTCCTCAGCCTCAAAAATACAAAAGCTTCAGCTTACGTGCTAACTCACCAGTCACTCCTGGAGAGCCAGAGGGACCAGTGGGTCCCTCTTAGCACTCACAGGCCTCTGCAGCTGCAATTCAAGAGGGCCTGGCTACTGCTCAAGCTGATAGCAGAACTTGTCTTACCCATGTGGTGCTGGTTTTACAGGCATACAGAAGACAGGGGTGGGGGGCATCAGTAAGGGTTCCATTTAGATTTCTAAAGAAGGCTTAGGAGACCAGACAGTTGCCCCTAAAAGACCAGTACATAAAAACGTGAGTGAAAATCAGGAGAGACCCCAAGAAGCTGGACAGTTAGGAATGTGGAACATCTTAGGAAAACCATAAGAAATAAGCAAATCCTTGCCGGGCATGGTGGCTCATGCCTGTAATCCCAGCACTCGGGAGGCAGAGACAGGAGGATTGTTGAGTTCAAGGCTTGCCTGGGCTACATAGTGTGCTCAGGGCCAGCCTGAACTACAAAGCGAGACCCTGTCCCAAAAAAAAAAAAAAAAAAGAAATATGCAAATCCAGCACAAGAGAGGACATGAAGTTTACAACCACTGCAATGCTATAGGGGAAGGGCTTCTCAAGTATATTAGAATTCATTTTTTGCCACAGTTTGCCCTGGGTGCTGGACATGCAGCTAAAGGATTAAAAGTTTGCCTGGATTTTGATCTTGTTTTTGTCCCACTGATTTCTACCCTTCTATTTATTCCTTCTGAAATGGAGTTATTTATCTTATCCCATTGTATATTGGCAGTGCTTAACTTCTTTTTTTTTTTTTTTTGAGACAGGGTCTCGCTTTTGTAGTTTAGGCTGGCCCTGAGCTCACTATGGGATTACAGGCGTGAGCCACCATGCCCGGCAATGTGGTATGCGGTGTTGATTGTTGGTGGGCGTGAGTCTCCATGCCCAGCATTATATGTGGTTACCGGGGATCAAACTCAGGACCTTGCGCTTGCGAGGCAGGTGCCGGAACCACTGAGCTAACCCTCCGGCCCCAGTGCTTAACTTCTTTTTTATATTTGGAGGGGCTCAGAGCTAAGAATTTGCCTTAAGTCTCAGAGGAGACTTTGAACTTGGACTTTTCATCAGTGCTGGAACTGTTAAGACTTTGGCAACATTTAGAGATGAATTAAATGCATCTTGCATAAAGAGATGCACATAAGTCTTTTGGGGAACAGGAGTGGAGTGTTATGGTTTATATCTACATGCCCTCCTTCCCAAAGCTCATCCCCTGATAGCCAGGGCTTTCGAAGATTATTGCATTTTGAACAGTATATCTGATATGCTGTTAGGAGGTAGATCACTGTTGGTGTGACCCAGAAGAGTCTATCTCCCTTCTCAGCTCCTCCCTTGACTCTTTGCTTCCAGTTTGCATATCACCAGCACCAGGCTCTGCCATGTCACCCTTCCTTAGAGCCAGAAAAATGGACTAAAATGTGAACCAAAATAAACCACCTTTGTTTACTAGATGTTGGGTATTTTGTCCTCATCATGAGACAAGTGACTGAGACACTGCTCAGAACTAAAAAAATTCTGATGGCCGGAGATTTAGCTCAGTAGTTCTGGTGCCTGTCTAGCAGGTGCAAGGTCCAGAGTTTGATCCCAGTAATTGCATACAGGACATGGTGACTGCAATACTGGACATGGTGACTCATGCCCACCAGCAATCAGTACCACGTACCACAATGCCTGGCCTGGTGGCTCATGCCTGTAATCCCAGAATTTGGGAGGCAGAGATAGGACTGCTGAGTTCGAGGTTTGCCTGGTCTACATAGTGAGCTCAGGGCCAGCCTGAACTATAAAGTGAGACCCTGTCTCAAAAAAAAAAAAAAAAAAAACAACCTCTGAGCTTATGGATATCTCACTAAAACCTCCACACCAGAAAGCTAGCATGAAGGGGAAAAACAGAAGACTTGAGGAAACAGAGCAGAATATCCAAGAGAAATTTCAAAAGAAATATGAATAATTATGATTGAGAATTTACCATTGTTAATGTCAGACACCAAACCACAGATTCATGAAGAAGCTTAGAGAACAGAAAGTGGAAACATGCAAATAAGCAAACTAGAAAAGCAGAAAGCATATTGAGGCATAATATTTCCAGAGATTAGAAAATCAGAGTTGGATGTGGTGGTGCATGCTTATAACCCCAGAACTGTAGAGGCTGAAGGAGGATGATTATTCAAAGTTCAGGAGCAGCCTTAACTACATAATAAATCCCTGCATCACAAAATTTAAAAAAAATCAGAAAATCAGAATATTTTTTTAATTCTTGGAACTAACAAGCAGTTATAGCAAAGTTCAGAATTCAAGCTTAGCATTCAAATTTAATGACTTTCCTGTATATCTATTATAAACTAATGAAGTTTGAAATAAAAAAAACCCCACAATACCATTCATATCTTCTAAAATAAAATATTTAAACATACCTCTAAGAAAATATATTCAAAATCTACTTAAGCAATATTACAAAGCTCTGATGATTAAAAAAATCAAAGGCAGGGCCAGAGATTTAGCTCAGTGGTTCTGGCATCTGCCTAGTAAGCTCAAGGTCCCTGGTTTGATCCCTGGTAACAACATACAACAATACCGAGTCTGATGACTCTCACCCACCAGCAATCAGTACCGCATACCACAAATGCTGGGGCTTGATGGCTCAAGCCTGTAATACTAACACCTGGGAGATAGAGGCAGGAGGACTGCTGAGTTCAAGATTTGCCTGAGCTACATAGTGAGCTCAGGGCCAGCCTGAACTACAAAGCAAGACCCTGTCACCCACGCCCCCCGCAAAAAAAATCAAGGGCAAATGAAGTATATATTCCATGTTCATGGACAGGGCAATTCAATATTGTAAAGATGTGCGTTATTTCAAACTTGGTCATTATTCAACACAATTCCAATAAAAATCAAAGAAAGTTGTTTTGTGGATAGACGAGCTGATTGTAAGGTTTACCTGAGGAGAACAAAACCCTAGAATAACTATTTAAAAAATTGAAGAAGAACAGAGTTGAAGGACTGAGACTACACAGGCCTCGGACTTATGAATCTGCAGTAATCAAGACAGAACTGCGTTGGTGAAAGAAAAGACAGAAACATGATAATAGAAGGTCCAGACGTAAATCACGTAACTAGAGCTCAGTAATCTTTGAAAGGGAGCAAAGGTAATAGAGAAAAGTAATCTTTTTTAACAAACAGTGATGGAACAAATTGAGATCTATGCTAAAAACAACAGCAGCAACAACAAACTATCCTTCAAATATTAATTTAAAATAGGCCACAAAAGGTAATACATAAAATTATAAAACTCCTAGAATGTAGATAACTTTAGATGAAAATCTAGATGCTCTGACATTTTTCAATGAAATCTAGATACAAAATTAATGGCACAGTACATGGAAGAAAAAACCAACTGGATTTTCTTAAAATGAAAAAGAATTCTGTTTTTTGAAAGACATTTTTCAAAAGAATGAGAGGATGAGCCACAGACTTAGAGAAAATAATTTTTTTAAATGTGATGAAGTATCATTTAATAAACTTAATTCTTTATTTGTTGATATGGGGAGACAAATGCATAAGGAGCATATGGGAAATCTTTTTTTTTTTTTTTTTGAGACAGGGTCTCACTTTGTAGTTCAGGCTAGCGCTGAGCTCACTATGGAGCCCAGACAAGCCTTGAACTCAGCAATCCTCCTACTTCTGCCTCCCAAGTGCTGGGATTACAGGCGTGAGCCACCTTGCCTGGCACTGTGGTATGTGGTATTGATGCCTGGTGGGAGTGAGTCACCACACCCAGCATTGTATGTGGTTACTGGGATTGAACTCAGGACCTTGCGCTTGCGAGGCAGGCACTGGAACCACTGAACTAAATCTCCGGCCCCATATGGGAAATCTTTATGCCTTTCACTCAGTTGTGACGTGAAGCTAAAATTGTTCTAAAAATTAAAAAAGCTACTTTTGGCCCATGAGGAAAAAAACACCTTTGTATGTGTTATGGGATATATGCCCATTTCTGGGTTTAAAAGCAAAATAACTTTCAAAATTTTCCTTTTTGAGGCAAGGTCTTGCTTTGTAGCTCAGGCTGGCCCTGTACTCACAGCAATCCTCCTGTTTCTGCCTCCTGAGTGTTGGGATTACAGGCATGAGCCACCATGCCCAGTATGTGGTAGGTGGTACTGAGGATAGAATTTGGGACCTTGAGCTTACAATGCAGAAACCGGAACCATTGAGCGAAATCTTTGGACCTAACTTGCAAAATTTTCACTGGCCTCAATTTCTTTATCTGTTAAGTGAAGCTAATAATAATCAGGGCCTTAAAGGACTGTGAGGAGGATTAAAGCAGGAAAGTGCAGAGAATAGGGTCTAATACATGCTAAGTATCATTTTAGCCTTACCAATTATAATTTATAGGATCAACAACACTTCATGGATTGGAAAAGTAAACTGAACTATCGGACTGGTCATGGGAACAATGTAACCTTGTACTTATCAGAGAGCATTATAGCAATAAAATTCAAAAAATAGAAAATCTTCAGGTTACAACATTTATACTTGCTGTGTTGACATTCATTTGAAGATTGTGCAAACTGATGGGTAAAATAATGGAAATTTAGGGCTCTAGAACATGATAGCCTGTTTCATGCAAACTGATGGTAAAATAATGGATTTGGGACCTTTTGTTTGAAATAGGACAGTTCTTTACTGTGCTGTGCTTTGGTGAAGACAATCAGAGCCTGCAACTGTAGCTACTTGGGAGCTGAGGCACGAAGGTCACAAGCTTGAAGCTATTCTGAGCAGCCAGGTAAGATCCTGTCTTACGTATAAAGGGCTGGGGATGTAGCTAAGCGGAAAGTGCTTGGCTAGTGAGCATGAGGCCCCTGATTTCAATACCAACAACTGGCACCCTCCGAAAAAATGTAAAAACAAGCCAAATACAGACTTCGACCAACACAAACTAGGAGAAATTTAGGGCTCTAGAACATGATAGCCCGTTTCTAGGTAGAACCTCTCAAGGTCCTGAAATTCTATGAGCAAAATGTTTGGTGGCTATTGAGGTTGTCCTTGTGACCTTCTCTTGGCTCAAAGTCCCTGGTTTATTTCTGGTTTTTACTCATGCCCTTGGCATAACTCACATGCTTCAGCGTATTCATCCTCCTTGGTCATGTTTCCACAGATGACAAGATTTGCTGCCCTCATCCCGAGAGGGGAATATGGAACGAGGACACCTGCTGTCCTCCTTGTGCCAGGGCCAAGGTACCTGGCACTCCCTGACCATGCCTCACCACACAGTGTGTGTCCGTCACCGGTGGCCAGCCTGTGGCTCCGCTGGGCCTGCTGGCTGCCAGGCAGCCTGGTCCTGTCGGTAGAGTGCTAAGTGCTCTCCCTCTCCTGCTCCCCCAGCAATAGTGAGGAACAGCCAGCATGCAATTCTGTGTGGCTGTTGTGTAAGGAGACAACTGGGTTCCAGAGTCTAGATGCTACGAGGGAGCAGAACACTCTAGTGGCATCATTTATAGGACTTCCCCTCCAACACAGGCTCCTAGAAACCCCACTCATCCGTAGGACAGTATAAACTTTGCTCCACCATTGACCAGGGAGTCTTAGGTCTGCCTTTCTATTTATGAAAGCTCTGGAAGGAAAGAAGAATAACCAGCAGAAGTGAAGGCCTAAACTCCTTCACATGCTTTATGCTGCATGTGCACCACACTTTCCAAAATGCATTTGGAAGGGCTAAGGAGGGATGAGAATGAATGTTAAGTGGGGTCGAACTTTAGTTGGGGAAGATGAAAGGAGAGTAAGAGAACGTACGTAATAGTTGCTAACAATGTGAATGTGTTCGTGCTACCAAATGGTGCATTTTGAATGGTTATAATGGCAATTTTTACGTTGTATATACCTTACTATAACAATAAAAGCTTCAACTCAAAGCAATAGCATTGTACAGCGATCAATAAACACTCATGTAGCTACACATACTGCTAAAGGAATGTATTTTCATCTACTAGGTTCTTATTAGAACCATCAGGGTGATTATAAATTTTCTTATAATATTTCCAATCTGACAGGCTGGCTTGATATTATGGACTCAGACAGTCCTAGATCTGAACTCTGACTCTGCTACCTAGTAGGTACATGACCTCAGCCAAGCTACAAATCCTTTTAGGGCTTTTTTTTTTTTTTTTTTTAGATAGGGTCTGGCTTTGTCGTTCAGGCTGGCCCTGAGCTCACTATGAAGCACAGGCTAACCTCAAACTCAGCAATCCTCCTGCCTCTGACTCTCAAGTGCTGGGATTACAGGCATGGGACACCACGCCCAGCACTGTGGTATGGTATGTGGTAGTGATTGCTGGTAGGTGTGAATCACCACTCCAAACATTGCTGTATGTGGTTACTAGGTATCGAACTTGGAACCTTGCACTTGCTAGGCAGGCATCAAAACCACTGAGCTAAACCTCCAGCCCCATGCCAAGTTACAAATCTTGTTGATCTTCAGTTTCTTGATCTTTTAAAGGTATAGAATCTTCTATGTGTCACCAATTTCAGAGAGCTACCACATAAAAGACCTTGGCTAGATAGGGCAGAGAAAACAGCACCCAGGAGTTTCCTCCATCTCCATGTTTCCCTTTCAGGTGCTATGCAGGTGACAGGCATCCCCACCTCTGAGGTTCCTGTGCCATATGCAGGTCACTCAGGAGCTCCAGCTGCTCTGTGGCACAGAGCTGGATTGAAAACTGGAACTCAGTCCAGTTTGGTGCCTCTAGACTGACCAAAGATCACTCTGAGACAATGATGAGCTATTTGATAAGAAGAGTGGAGCTCTACCCCATTTACAATATCTTTGAAATAAATAATGACTTGTTAGAGAAGCATTAATAGCTTAGGACCGTCACACATTGTCCCTATGGGACCTAGTCCTGTTAGCATGGACAGATTTCACACCAAGAAAGACTCTACAGGTCAAGAGTCCTGTCAGTCAAGACTCAAGGACAACTTCAAAGAGAGTACCTTAGAAATCTAAATCCTTTAGTGGGCCCACCTGGCTAACTTCAAAAGGAGCAATCTATATATATCTCAAGCGTGGTAAAAACATGCAAACCTTAAAGCAAGTTGAACCAATCTCCTCAAATTAAATAACAATACAAACTTCTTGTATGAACTAAGTTAGGATTAGCAGCTACTGGTTAATGCCAGGATAAGATAATGTTGCATCTATAAATGTGTATTAATAAAACATGAAAGTAACAACACTGTTCTGTGATGGTTTTAAGTATTTTAGGGCCTCACATGCTGTAATTCTAGGCTGTCTCTGACAACGCCATCTCGGAATTCCATTCATACAAGATAAGGTTTAGAAGACCTAGCCTGTCTTCACTGTTGAGCAAAGAGAGGTCACTAGGAGCTGTCAACACTGAAGAGGAAAGACCTCAACAGAAGGGTTGCTAAGGTTCGGGTGTCAGGGAAGGTGTGGGCAAGAGGCCAAAACCTAGCCCTACATGCAAGCCAGCTGAATCAGATGCCTACTACATTTTATAACCACCTTATTCCATGGGCCACATCAGATATACCACACTACTCACCACCAGACAAGTCACGCAGAAGGTTTTTAATGTCCAGGGAGCATATAGTTTGAATTGGAAAAAAAAAGCCCAGGAGGGTATCTCTCCATAAGGTCTGACCCTTCCCACATTCTCTTAGCCTGAAATAATACCAATACCCCCGATTAACTGGCCTGCCCTAAGTCCCATTTATAGAACAGACCATTCCAGACCACGAGGCTCTCAGCTCCAGAAGAATCTTACATGAACACAAAATGGACCAATGACCATGGACTAAGATACATACCTCACCCTGGAATAGTTCGTTTCCAGCTGCCTCATTCTCTGTTGCCCCCTTTCTGTGCTGTACAAATCCCTCTCCCTGCAAGGGAGCTGCTGTCCCGGGACTTCAGAGCCAGAGTCCCTCTCAGATCTCTATCATAAAGTCTGTCCTTGCTGCAAGTTTCTTTCTTTCTCTCTCTCCTATTGCTTACAGATTTTTTTTTCCAAACCAAAACTGATTCTGCCTTTCTTTGTTTTTTGGTGAGGGATACAGGTTCTCAGAATAACATTTATTTAAATAGTAAGGTGAGTCTGAAGTTCTTCCTAAAGTAAATTTTTCTTCCTAAATTTTTGTGTGGTCACTCTGTAAAATGAAGACATTCTCCTACTCTGAGAAACACAGATGAGTGTCCAGAACTTTTGTATTTGCACATCATTCATGTATATGTTCTTTCACTGGTTTCCTTAGGAAACTGACCTGAACTAGAAATGCAGATGACCCACACCACAGTCCTTAGCAGAGAAGAACAAATGGTTAAGCTTTCTAAAGATTAACCATTTAATTTTTAATCTTTTTAAGCTCTCACAGCATCCCACAGAGGGAATGTCATGGTGTGAAGTATGTAAAATTTGAGAATCTAGGCTTTCTAAATTCTATCTTAATTCAAATTGGTCCACTGAACATTAGATTGTAGAGCCTATTAACTCAGTGCTTAGCGCTAGAATCATCTTGACTCGTTTACACTTCAAAAGTGTCATGTTTTGATTTTATGGAGGAGGGATGGAAGTATCACTCCTGTGAAATCCTTTTTTAATTTTTTTGAAAAAGAAAAATCCCAGGCAGTATGCTGTTGAGTTCAGTGGCATCTCATCCTATACACATTTAACTTATGTGAAGCAACCATTTATACTTGGATGATGGTAAGGAGAATGATGGTTCAGTGCTGTATCTTAAACTAATATAAATACTATTTTATGCATTTTCTATGTGCTATATACTAGTATCCTTATTCTATATGTGTTATGTATTTATATTTAATTTTTATGGGTAATACAAAGAAATTTGCAAGGTAATTTTGATCACATAAAAACTTTTTCTTAGCCCTTAATCTGGGGCCTAATTCATGTAGAAAACCAATCAACATCTCTGGGACCTGCTGACTGACATTGTCACTAGGGCATCCTTTCTGGCCTGATATATCCCGTCAGGTGACATCTCTGATTCTGCAAGCCATGACCCAAGAGAAAATCTCACCACAGACAGAGGAAGTTACTGCCTCCATCCAACTCTTCTAGCAGCCCTCACTCACCTCCAGGCAGGTCTCCACCATAGTGCACTTGCCACGCTGAACTCTGGCCATTGTTAACAGCAGCCTGCTCAGCTCCTCACCTTTTGCTTTTCCTGTCAGCTCCTGTGTCACTTCACTGTCAACTTCCCAGGAGCAGGATTAGCCTAAACAATCTCTTTTACCCACACTTAGTAGAGTATCAGGTGCATCATAAATGGCAAACCAATATTGTTGCTTGGAACTTCAGCAGCTATGAGTGGCTTTATCATGGCTCCTGATGCTGCCTCTTTGAGAAGGGAGTCAGCCTTGAAAGCAGCCCTGACTAATAGAGGCTCCTCATATATAACATCCCTGTGGAGAGAGTATGTTTTGGCTTCTACTGAAATGTTATAAAATGTACCCCACCCCAAGGAATAAGTATACTTGTATACATACCCATTTTCTAATAACAACAATCATGAAAATTATTCTCTCTCTGAATTGCCAAGACTCTAAATAAATAACCTTTAATTCAATTAGAACCACTGTATTGACCCTTTCAATTCCCATTTTTGGAGACTTCCTTCTCTTTGATCCTGGTTTTCAGTCCACAGCCTATTGCCCTTTTCTCTAAGTGCAACTGGGAACCACCTGCCACAGAAAAGCTGCAGGTGTTTGTTTACATAGCTTATTCTTAAACCCTTCAACAAACCTGTGCTTCAGAGTCTCTGGAGGTGGGACTCATGAATTTGTGTATTACACAAACATCCAGCTATTCTCATGCTCACTTAAGTTCGTGAATCTCTGGCTCACATCTACATAGTGTTGATTGCCAGATGCCGTATTCTTCCTGGAAGAAAGATAATGTAGATAAGTGGTGTGACATAAGGAAACTCCCTCTGAAATATAATGATGATGGCCTTCAGCTGTTCACATTAGTTAAAATAATTACTAGTGTATTGTCTTCACTTTTATTTGACCTTTGTACTATGTGAAAATACTCTGAAGTTTTACGTTTACAATGTTTGGCAAATGCCCTTTACTTTTTCTTCTGAAATTATGACAGAATAAGTGGGTATATGAAGTGAAACAAGGAATCAAGGCCCAGTTAGTAGGTGTAATATTTACAGAGGTCTGCTGTGTCCCAGGACCTGTGCCCTGTCAGGGAGACACTGTAACAAGGGACACTCGGCTCTGTCCTTAGGTTGCCAATGGTCTACGGAAAAATGCAGATGAGTACAAAGGTAAAAACCCAAAGTGGCCACACACAGCAGCAAGCAGGTCTGGGGAAAGAGGCCACTGCCGGGAAATAAAATCATCATACTATTAGCCACAGTGGATCCAAAAAACCATAGAAAATCAATCCACTACTGGATGAGCAACCACAGAACCTCTGGGAATCACAAGCCCAAGGCTTCCTCAGGTGCTTTCCTCTCCCTGCTGCACACTTAGTCCTGGTTATTTGCAAGAAACGGGTTTTGATTCTCCCAAAGATGGTCTCAGAAGGATCCTTTTCTCTGGTTCTTCCCAGGGACTGCCTATAGGAGGAGCAAACCCCCTCTCCCCAGGACCAGCAGGCTCAGGTGAAGTCTGTTTAGCCTAGTTCCACACTGGCCCCAAGAAGTGTGCGAAGACAGAGAGCTGAGACTGTACGTCCTGCCCTCCCAGCCTGCGCCAGACTCTAGCCACGGTGCAGGATGGCTCTGGGGCCTGAGACCAGCACAGGAGCCAGTGGCAGGGAGGGTGTTCCGAGCAGAAGGAAGCACAAGGGAAAAGACAGCAGGAAGCATGGAGGGAATTTCTAGCCATTCTAAATCCCCAGAAAAGTAATTTCGTTTCAACTTTTATTTTTTTATAGGAGTCCATGTTTGAAGGGTTTAGTAGTTACATTCCTCACGGGGAGTAGTAGATACATGTACTTAACATCTTAATTGTTTTTCACATCCTTTCCCTCTCCTCCTTCCCCATCCTTCCATGTCTTGGTTCCCTTCCCTTTTGCCGAGGATCTATCTCCCTGTTTCCTGTTGTCTATTTTTTATTTTGCTCTTTATTTATAGTTTGGGTTTCTCACATAAGGGAAACCATGTGACATTTAAGCTTGTGTGTATGATTTACTTAACATCATGGATTTAAGGGCTGTTTTCCTACAAACCACTCAAGTTTATTGTTCTCTGTGGCAGAGTAGTACTTCATTGTGTATAAGTACCACATTTCCCAGAAAAATAACTTAAAATTGTACTCATATTTCAAGGTTCCATTTAAATCATACTTAACTGTGAAGTTTTTTGGAAACATGCTGCTTTCATTCATTTCCTTCCATTCTAAGCTTCTACAATATCTGTAACCATTTGCACAACTTGACATTTCATTCCACTTTCACTCATTATTGAATTACTGACATGAGCACTTTTCACTGATATAATGTGAGCAAATTCTTCCCTTAACTTGACTATAAACCACAGAAGGATCGAGGCCATATTTCGTAGTTTCATTTTTTAGTAACAGTATTATTGAGATATAACTCATATGTCATACATATCATCCATTTGAATGGACAATGCAATGGATTTTAGAGAATTGGAAAACCGTTCTTAGAATTTTAGAACATTTTTTTCATCCCCCAAGGAAACTTGTAACCACTAGCAACCATTCCCCATGTATCTCTTATCAGGAATTAACTAGTGCTCCTCAGAGAAGAGCTCAGATTCTCATTTGCAGAACCTATGAAAGTGACTCAATTTGAAACAAGGTCTCTGTAGATGTAGTTGTTAAAAAATAATCACACTGGTTTGAGATGGGCACTAAATCCACATTTAGATCAGAAG
>PVIC010044538.1:0-14971 GCA_004025085.1 Thryonomys swinderianus
ACCTGTGCCTCCTGAAGATGCCTCCTGGACCTCACTTTGCCCCAGTGCCGTCCATCGACCCCTGCCAGCCCCCTGGACGGAGACTGGGCAGCAGGGATGCCCCCCGCGCAGCACACCCCGCCTCTTCCACCTCCAGTCAAGTCCTTCCTCCGCGTCTTCTGAGTTTCCGAAGCTCAAGCGATAGTTGGAGTTGCTTATACCTTAAAAATCATGCAGAATACCTTCATCCTTTGAACACACACACACACACATGCACACGCGTGTGCACGGCCTGACAGTTCCACTCCTGGAGGCCACAGGTTCCCTCAGCAGCACCCCCCGCTCCTGCCTCCCTCCTGCCTCGCCTGCACGATCTAATTCTGGAGGAGCTATGGGCCCGCACAGCCCCAAGGGAGACAGACACACCAGGCTGACCCGGCACTTCGGGAGGCGTGGGGGTTTACCAGTCAGCCATCAGTCGCTTGGCATCTGCTCTCTGATGCCAGTTTCCAGGAGGACACGGCAGGTGTCCAGCCCTCTGGGCCTTGTCTTAACTGCCTCTCAGTTCTACAGGGCCGAGTAAGAGACCCAGGTCCAGGAGACACACTGTCGGTGCTGGATATGTACAGACTGTCTTTCTGATTCAGGACGAGAGAGCAAGTGCTGTGGCAGAGTGAGGAGGCGTGAGTGGGTGTGTCCTGGGTGTGCCCTGGCTGCCTCCTGATGCGTGTCCTTATCGTTGTGTCCAGGCCTGTATGCGGGAGCCAGTCCACACAGGGCCAGCCACCTTGCCAGCATCCAGGGCCCCTGAGAAGGTGTCGCCATGCCCTGCTGGCCCCTGGGGAGCCTTTCCGGGGTACAGGCCCCAGGGACGTGTCCCTGTGCCCACTGTGGCGAGGCTCTGACATGGCGCCCGCCCTGGGTGGGTCCTGAAGGTCCTGCCAGATCCAGTACCAAACAGACACAGGGAGCGTGCACTCGGGAGGCACCTTCAGCCTCCCAGAGGCAGCAAGAGACCGTCTGGCGCCCCCAGCCTGAGTCCAGAGAGTGCCCGCCTGCCCTGGCCTTCGCCCTCACTGGCCACCATCGCTCGTATGGTGCCTCACAGGACGGGTTCTGTCCCTCTGGCACCATATGAATACTAGGCAGAAGACTGACTGGACTTGTTATCAGGAGTGAAAGTTTTGCTGCCAGTTTTCCAGCTTCGGTGACAGACCCAGACTGTCTCCTTGCCGCAGGGCACACTGAAACGGGAAGCGTTAGACGTGTCACTCGCTCCTGGGTGTTACCGGGTCTGCTGTGTTGCTTTCTGGGTGTTCAGGTAGCAGGGTAACTGGCACAGCTGGGCAGCCTGGAGGGTAGATGGATGGCGTGTGTCTGACCACAGACAGGGCCCCAAACCCGCAGAGAAACTCCAGAGAAGGAGGCAGACAGGCTTGGCAGTCGCTCGCCCTGGGCTGGGAAGATGGTGTCCTCAGGACATGGAGAAGAACAGCGTGCGCATCGTGAGGGTGGGACTTCTGCTGGTGAAGGGCACCCGGGTGGCCCATGGGCTCCTGTGTCCCTGCATTGGGTTCACAAGCGCCAAGCATGAAGGGACACCCAAGAGCAGCAGGTCCGGAAGCTTGGCGCAGGCCGTGGGGTGCTCTGCTTTGCAGTCTCATTTTCCTGTGCCTGGTGGGGCATCAGGCCCTCCTGAGGCTGAGACCCTGCCCCACAGCCCAGGCTCTGTGAGAGGGACTGTGCCTTGCGGCCCTCGGACACAGAAGCGGAAGGTACCAAGGGACACCGATGAGTCTGGTGCAGGCGAGATCTCCCTGAGGCTGGGCGTGGCTGTGCCCACGCTGGGCTGCTGCTGCCCTCCTGCCTGGGGCTCTGCGCCAAGGCCCAGGCTGCTGTCTCCTTTAGAATAACCACGACTCCTCTCCCTGTGATGTCGAGGACGGAAGTCTGTGCTAAGGAGAAGTCAGCCGTGGGCAGGTCTGCTGCAGAGAGGACTGCCCAACAGGCGGAGAGCATTTCCACTTGCTTGGAGGAGAGACATAGTCACCTCTCCGGGGACACGGGCTGATGGCAGCAGCCAGGGATCGAGGAGCTTGGTGGGCTCTGAGCGAAGGGCTGGGCTGTCGGGCCTCCCTCCGTCTGTGGAGGAAAAGCAGCAGGCCTCCTCCAGATCCCAGCAGTACCTGTCAGGCTCCGGAGTAGATTCTGTTTAGATTGTTCAAAACTTGCTTCAATTCCTCACAACCACTGGACAGTGACTGAGTGAGCCCGATGTTACAAACGAGCCGTGTTCACCCACACAGGGCCGAGGCACGCCTATCTTGTCCCTGCTGCTGGCAGGGCCCCTCAGGCCACAGCCTCCTGCCTCCCTGGCCGTTTCGTGGCCACGCGTTGGTACAAGACACTTCCGGGGCGTCCTTCCCAGTCCGGCCTCACTGAAAGGCCGGGCTCGGGAGACAAGAAGTGTGGTCTGACTTCTCTGTGGGCGCACACGGAGGAGCGGGCGTTCGCACCGCTGGGTCCGAGCGTGGCTAGGTGGCCCGGAAGAGGCCGCGGCGCGCAGCTCTGAGAGCAGGGTGCAGAGCGTCGTCCACGCCAGGGACACGGGACAGAAGAGGCCTCTCCCCATCATGGGCCGCCGGGACGGACGCGAGACAAGCGGCCTCCTGGGAGCTTCTGCCCGGAAACCCTCCAGGGAGAGCCAGCCGTAGTCTGTTTAATCACCCGGTCAGAGCGCCGGAAGGAGAGCGCCCTTGGTGAGAGGACCGCGGTTCTGGATGTCTGCGCCCCGTGCCCGTGTGATCCCGCTGCCCGAGACGCTCCCACTGCCCCAGCCCTCAGCTGTGACCGGACACGGGAGGCCTGGGACTTGAGGGCTCGCTTTGAGGCGCTCCAATGCCTGTCCCACAGCGGGACGCTCCGGAGACTCACGGGTCGGGTCGGCGTGTTGCCCTGTGCAGCTGCAGAGAAGTGCGCCCCCCGCCGGCCGTGCTCTTTCTGACACTGGCTGGTCCCAAGCCCGTGCCCTGAGGACGCTTGGGGCTCCTTCGTATTTAACAGGATTTTGCTCTGCAGCCCAGCATGGCCTTGAACTTGCGGTGCTCCTCCTGCTTGGAGAGGGGGGCTGCCTTCCCTCGGGAGTGCTGCGTCCTTGTGTTAGGCCCACTCTCCCAGGGGAGTAGCTCCCCATTCCCTGGTGCCCACCCCAGAATGGCTGAACGGGAAGATCCCTGGCCGTTCTGTGTTTGCTCTTTTCCCCTGGTTTTTGTTTTTGGACCCAAAGGTGACCTGTCTCCTAAGAGCGACCCAGCAGCTGGGGGGCCCGAGCACCCGACGTGACGTTCGCTTGGTAAGTTCCCTTTGCCCTCCTCCTGCGCAGCGGTGGCCGCTGTGCGCTGCCTGGAAAGACCCGCCCGGCTGCACCTGTCCGGTCGGAGGTGTCCTACCCCAGGCAGAGGCCGCAGCTCCTGGCTCCTCCACTGGGCTCCTCCGGGCCTCAGCCCCAAACCCTGCTCTGCCATCCTGCGGAGGCTTCGGGACCCCCGATGCCTGGTGGGGACCGAGCCGCCCTCAGGCTGCGTCGGAAACAGCCCCAACCTTCTGCTTGTCTTTCTGTGGTTTTATGTTTGCCAAATTATTGTTTTTAAAATGTCTTTGAAAGTCTGATCTTAGATAATTTCAGATGTGAACCCGAGTGTGTACTTTGCAAAACGTTTTTGATTAAAGGGATTTGTCTCTCAATTGCCCATTGTTTTTGCGTATACCCAGTTGATGTGATAAAATTTTCATCCTGTTTCCTAATGCCTGGATAATCAACAGGGGAGCAGACACTGTAAAGCTCCTTAGGGACTTTAAGAGTGCATCACAAAGAAACTGCGTTTAAATAAAAATTATCCACAGTAAGCTCGTGTGACTGAGAGCCCAGTCCTTCAGGCAGCGAGTGGTGGACAGAGGCCTCCGCCTGCTGGGCGGTCTGGGGCGGGAGCTCCGTGGCACAGACTCCGGGGCGCGGCAGGTGAGTGAGACCCTGTGCCGGGAGCCTGGGGGCTTCGGCGCGGCCACGGTCCTGCCCGGGCGTCTCCGGGGTCCCCGTCCCCCGCCGAGCCCGCTCCCCGCCTCACGGCCCGTCCTCGCAGCTCTGCAGGGGAAGCCGTGAGTCCCTCCAGGCCCAGCTCCTCCCAGGCTCTCCCAGAGCGCTGGGCAGGGAGGGCCAGGGCCACCTCCGGTTTAGATCTGTCCTCCTGTGAGTGAAATGTCTGGACCGGGGCGCTGCGTGCGCCCGGAGCCCTGCCCTGGCTGAGTGTGTGCCTCCTTCCCGGGAGGGGCTGGGCCTGGCAGAGGTGGCCACTGGGAGTGACCCTCAGGGGCGCGTTCTTGTCCCCCGCTCCCCTCCTCTCTCTGCTTCCTGGCTGCCACGGGGAGCGGCTTCCCTTGTCCGCGTCCTCCTGCGCTGGAGCCGGGGCTAGAGCGGAGCTCAGCTCCTTTGGGCTGTGGGGTCGGAAACTGTGTCCCGGCCGGGGAGAGCGGCTCAGACCGGGCTCGTCCTGCTGGCCAGGACCTGGAGGTGGCCCGTCCCTCCTCTAGTCGGGCCTCGATGGTCACTCTTCGTGTGAGTCACGCTCTGGGGAGACTGTCTCTGGGCCTCCCGGGGTCCCCAAGAGTGGAGTTTCTCCTTTGGTGTCCGAGGAAAACCAGGCCAGCAAACCAGGCTGAGAGGCGTGTGTGGCCGGGCTGCGGTGCAGGGTCCCGGGGCACGAAATGCGGCAAGGCCCACCCACTGCGCTCCACTCGCGTGTCTGCTGTTCACACTTCCGCGGTGCAGACCGCCGGGCTTCCCTCTCACCAGTGCCGAGGCTCACGGGGGCCTCTGTCCGCGACACCGGGAAATGTAAGGGGTGCTAGACAGGAAGGGGGAGAATAGAAATGCGTAACCCCGCCTCGTCTCCACCCGGTGACGCGAGTCGTGCTGAGCTCGTGTCTCCAGGCCGAAGAGACCCTGGACTTTCCTTTCCTGGGTTCCAGAGCCAGCGGAGCTCCTGGCTCCAGAGTGTGCTGACCTCATCCTCGCACCCCACGGTTCTGCCCGGTGCCAGCAGCCCCGTCTGCAGGGAACACAGCTGTGCGAGGCGAGTCCTCCCAGGCGCAGTCCCCAGGACGGCTCCTCCAGGCCCGAGGCAGCGTGGTCACCAGAGACACCAGGACAGACTCAGGCTCCGTGTCCCCGGATCTGGGACCCGACACCAGGACAGACTCAGGCTCCGTGTCCCCCGGATCTGGGACCCGACACCAGGACAGACTCAGGCTCCGTGTCCCCGGATCTGGGACCCGACACCAGGACAGACTCAGGCTCCGTGTCCCCGGATCTGGGACCTCAGCGGTGGACCTGACCGTGCAGGTCTGACCCGGGCCAGCTTCAGGCCCCTGGGAGTCACACCTGCCCCGCCTGATGCACCACGCACCCCTCGGTGTTTAGAGGCAATTTGCCTAAAGCTGGGAAATATAATGGCTCCTGTGTTCAAATGCACAGGAAGACATATTCTCCCCGGAGTGAGGAAGTCCCAGAGTCTCTGCAGCCACAGGATTCTGGGATAATTCTAAAGTTATAAAGTGAAGTATGTAATTCATTTCATAAATGTGTAATAGAAATACTCAGTAGAAATTATAAATATTGCTTTTAAAATATCCATTTGAACATTCGCATTGACAAATAAAATATAAATATATGTAATCACATAGTAATTTTACTCTAAATAAATCTTCAGAAGGGTGAGCAAATGGGGGCCTTCAGTCGTGCTGCTGTGCCGCACGGCTGTCTTCACTTCTGAATTTATGTTGCACTCTGAGGGCCCAGACATCGGGCCCGCTGCTCCCCCCAGCCCTGCCCTTGCTATCTAGCTATAGCTGGCTCGCAGCCTCCGAGACCCCCGTGTCTTTGGGGTCTGAGCGCCCGCAGCCCTGGCATCAGGAGGCTGCCCCACAGTCCTGGGGGCAGCTCCCTGCAAGGACACGGCCCCGTGCGGCCCCAGGGTTGTGGAATGTCACCTCCCTCCTCGCTGTCTCCGGGGCTAATGGGCAGGTGGCAGTGATGATCTGACACCAGACCGTTTTTCCCTCCATTCGTGGAAAGTCCCCCACCCTTATCCTGCCTGGGGTGGCCTCCCTGCCCCCCCGGGGACACAGCCTTTCTCCTCAAAGGCATGGCTCTAGGGGTGCAAACTGGGCTGCACATCCAGTGGGCGGTGTCTGAGTCCCCGCTGAGCAAAGTCCTCCTGCAGCCGGCCACACCTGCCTTTGCCGAAGCAGCAGCGTGATGCAGGGAAAAGCAATAAGAGATGGAAAAGAATGATGGGAAGATGGAAGACACTGGGCCAAAGGTGCTGGGACGCTGAGAAGCATTTCGCCGAACTAAAAGCTCCTGCCTGGGCCTAGCAAGTCTCCAGGAATTAGAAAGCCAAGCTGTCAGGTCTGGAAGCAAAGTCTGGAGGGCTTTTCCTGATGAGAAAAGCTGGTACAGTAGCTAGAGGGCATGGGCATAGATTAGTATCTTTGCAGGTGGGTGTGCGGTCTACCTGGCCATCCATCACCTAGGTGTCGTCTACCTGTCTGTCCACCTTTCTATCTAGCCAGGCAGCCATCTATCCACCTATCATGTAGCTATTATCTACCTATCTGTTCACCTGCCATCCATCCATTCATCCTGTTATCCATCCATCCATCCGTCTGCCTGTCCATCCACCCATCTGTCCATCTGTCTGTCCATCAATCTATCTGCCTGTCATCCCTGATCCTCTTGAAGGAGACACATTTTTATATCAGGGATTGCTGTAAGGACAGACCAATGCCTGCCCATGAATTCTCAGAGCAGTGGCACAGACTACTTAACTAATCAACTAATTAAGCCTTTCATTACTGAGCTAACAATTTACTTGTTCAGCACCAAGTCCAAAGACGTTACTATGGAAGACACATTTTCTACTATGATCAAGAACTGAAAGTGGAGAATGAGAGATGAAATATTACTGAATACCAACCTGAAGCACAAAGCTCATAAGATGGCTCATTGTTCATTCCAAGCTGCAAGGTGCTTCCAGAGTGGGGTAAGGGTTAGATTTCACAGCATAAAATAATGAGTTGAGCAGAAAGAACCCTGAAGAAATGTTTTCAGACTTCAAGACTTAAGTCCTTTAAAATCATTTTTTAAAGATAAAATTTTACTTTATGGAAATCATAGGCAGTGTTACTA
The DNA here is from genome assembly GCA_004025085.1 of Thryonomys swinderianus. Taxonomy (NCBI): domain Eukaryota; kingdom Metazoa; phylum Chordata; class Mammalia; order Rodentia; family Thryonomyidae; genus Thryonomys; species Thryonomys swinderianus. Next base: position 7,226 of record PVIC010044538.1, read on the forward strand.
CAAACCCAGTTTAACCTACTGCACACAGAAACTCATCACCTTGCCTCGAGGTAGGAAAATAAGTTTACTGCTATTGAATCATCCTAAAATATTCATCTGTCAGTACTTTGTCAACCACGGTTTTGATGGCATTTAAATTGAATTTAATATAAATTTAAAGGCATCTCCATTCGATGTAATGAATAATATGCTGCCACCATCGACTTCAATTCCGGCACCTTAAATGTAGCAAGTTCCAGCTGCCTTGCTGCATTTACCGTGGAAGGTGCTCTTTATAATACATATATATGAATAGCTTGCGATTTTAAATTTGCAAATCACACCGAAGCCAGAAGTGGACGCCCAGCTTCAGTGCCAGGCTCCAGGGGCCCAGGAGTGGCCGCTGTCCCAGCCTTTGCAGGGGCGGGCGCTGCCCCAGGGCCCTCCGTGGCATCCCAGGGCGGCGGCACCGAGGGAGGCAGCGGCGCTGCTGTCTGTTCTGAGCCGCTCTCCTCTGTTGTGTTCCTGATAATATATGTTAGCAACTGTCCAAGGCGAGCGGAGGTCTTTTCTCCTGTCAGTACCCGTGTGGGAGGGAATGAGGGCTGGGGGCGCGCCCGCCTGTGGCCTCCGGGGAGAACGCCCTGCGGGCCGAGCGGGGCAGGTCCCAGCCCGGAGCCCGCGGTCAGATGTGCGGAAGGCCGGTCCCGCCGCAGGGAGAGGGAGCCCGGCCGCGGGGACGCACCGTGGGAAGCGGGTTGTGCGGGTCGAAGCGTCGCCCTGTGCCCGCTGAGGCACCTGAGGCTCCCAGCGAGCGGCCGTGTGTCGCTCCGTGTGACCAGAGCCACTGCCTCAGAGCGACTGCTGCAGGTGGCACCATCCCACAGGAAACAGGCGCCATGCCCACGCCCACTGTGCCCGTGGGTCTGCCTGTGGCTTCTGGCTCCCCCCCCACAGTAAAAGTAACCACGAAGGGAAATGTTTGGACTCAAATGACGACACGGAAGCCACCAGAGACACCCACAAAAGAGGTCGGAGAGCAGCTGCCGGGGTGGAGAGAGGGCGGGCACGAGCATGCTGACGACTCATGCAATGCGTCTCTTTCTGTAATAAAAATCTCTAATTTAAACACTAACCAAATTCTTTTTTTTTTTCCTTTTTTGAGACAGGGGTTCATTTTGTAGTTCAGGCTGGCCTTGAGTTCCAGGCAATCCTCCTGCCTCTGCCTCCCGAGTGCTGGGATGACAGGTGTGCGCCACCATGCCCAGCATTGTGGTATGTTGTACCGGGGATTGAACTCTGGACCTTGCGCTTGCTAGCCAGACGCTGGAACCTCTGAGCGAAATCCCCGGCCCAACACTAAGCATATTCTTGATCATACCTAATGTGTGTGAAACAGAGAGGGACAGAAGGAGTGAGGGAGAGGGACTGCACCTTCCCCTTTGTCCGCCTCTACTTCGAAGATATTTTTTGTGGGCACCAGGGGAAGGGAACGTAACTAGAACCTTTGCATTAGAGTCTAGTCTCATGTCAGTCGACAGCACATGGCGAAATAATAATTAATAATTAGGCAGAAATGAGGCTCAGAGAAGCTCAGCTTGGGCCCGATCCATGCTTCTCTGGGTAGCGAAGGACCCTAGGCCCTGGCCTGACGCACCTTTTACTCAGCACCTCTAGAGTGACACACTGTAACAAAGAGTCAGGGGGACGGACAGACACCCACGGTAGTCTTGGAGATGCTAGCAGGTGAAGATTTCACAGGGCAGGGCAGACGCCTCCGGTAGTCCTAGAGACATTTTGCAGAGGAAGATCCTGCAGGGCCGGGCAGACGCCGGCAGTGGAGCAGTTCTGCCCCAAGCATCCCAGCCGTGGGACCACCAGAGTCTGTGGTCAGCAGAGGCGAAGAGGAGCTGAGTCCAGAGTCCGTCTGCACCAGGAAGGCCTGGCCAATTTTGACCTTCCAATATTTCTCCCAAAATATGCTCCCAACAACTGTTAGCTCATTTGCTTTAATTGTGCGAGGGGCTCCCTGTGCTGTGTCACCTACCTCCCTGCTCCTGTGCCCGGCCCACCCTGCAGTGCCCCGACTCCTTCGGACAAGACCCCATGGGACCCATGCCTGGGCCTCGGTGGGCACGGGGTGCCCTGGCAGCAGAGAGGGGCAGTGCTGGTGCCGAGCATGAGTGGCTGGCCGGAAGCCCGGGCACCTCTGGCCATAGTGCCCCTCGGACCGCTGTTGGCCTCTCCCGGGAAGGTGACTGTGCTCGGTCTGTAGAGGTCGTTTCTGCTGCCCAGACCGAAGGAGAGCTGGCTGGCAGGGGGTGGCCGCCCCCGCCCTCGGGAGCCGGATCACCCCAAGAAGCACAGCAGTGTCCTGGGGGCGTAGGTGCCCGTGGCACTTGGCGGTGGCTCATCCCGGCCGCTGAGCAGGCCTTTGGAGAGCGAGGTCCTCCTCCCTCAGGCTGTCATGGCGGTCGGGACAGAGGTGCGCAGAGCCTGAGGAGAATGAACCCGGAGGGACCCGGGTTCCTCGCCGCCCGGGCCGCCACTGGCCCTCCGGAGGGACGGGCCTCCCCGGAGGCTAACTCTGATGCCACAGTGCCAGGCGCTGGGATTCCTGCGGCCTGAACACCGCCGCGTTTTCTTTCTCCAGTCCAGCATCTGGAGGAGCTCATTACACGGGGCGATGGCTGAATGATTTCTCTTCTAATTAAAAAAGCGAGCTAATTAGGAATCTGTCCAGGGCAAGAGAGAAAAACAGATTGTTTTTTCTTACTGTGAGGGGCGATTTGGTGCAAGAAGTGGGGTGGTTTGCTCAGCCGAACAAATCAAAACCGGCTGCTCCCCGGCGTGGGTTTGCCTCGGGGCGCTGGGCTCCTCTCTGCACCTTCACGTTGGGCCACAGCGTTGTGTCCAGTGACCTCGCTGCTGCTTCTGTTTTCCACGATGTCCGCCTCAGTGGCACAGAGCAGGCGCTTGCTGAGACCCAGAACAGCCCTGGGCCGTCTCACTGTTTTGAGGATTTTTCATCGCGGTTGCTATAACCCCAATTCTCCTGTTGTCTTCCCCAGAGGCTTCTGAGTGAAGGGCCTCGGGCAAAAGGCTTCGTGGACGCAGGGTCCGAGGAGTTGGCACCGGAGTGGCCGGGCCTGGACTGCTAAGGACACTGCCTGGGGGGTCATTCCAGGCGCTGCCCCACACGCTGGCCCCATCTCATTTTTGTCCGGGGCTGCCCACTGGCACAAAGTCTGCAGGGCACCTCCTACCACCACCCTCGCTACCTCCTGGCTCCACACAGCTCTGCCGCTGGCCAGAGGACACCACACATGCTGAGGACAGAGATGCGAGGCCTCAGGTGTGTCTGAAAACATAGATTCCTGGGCCAGGGATGTAGCTCAGTGGTTCTGCCTCACAAGTACAAGGTCCTGAGTTAGATCCCCGTACTGCACACCACAGGGCCGGGCGTGTGGCTCACGCCTGTCATCTCAGCGCTTGGGAGGCAGAGGCAGGAGGATTGCTGAGTTCGAGGCTTGCCTGGGCTACACAGTGAGCTCAGATTCCTTTTGCTTCTGTGTCACCCAGAGCTCAGATCTTGAGGGAGGAAGTTCAGCCCCTCGGCAGGCCGGTGCACACGCGCCTGCCCTCCTGGTGTCTCCCAGGAGCCAAGCCCAGCCTGAGAAGCATGAGCACGGCCCGTCCCGAGAGCGGCCTCCCTGGGGAGACGCGGGCCAGCAGCTGTCCCCCCTCAGTGTCGCTGGGTCGAGACCTCCCAGCATGCTTCCCTCGTGATCTTTCAAAGCTGTCAGACCAGAATGATTTTCAGTCACTTTGCTCTGGAGTGGGTTTAAAGTCATGTCCCCAAGGCGGTAGATTAATAGATTAAAAAGGTGCAGTGTTAATCCAGACCCGTCCTGTCTCCTTTCCCGTAAGACATAGTGGAACTGTCACCAGGCTCCGGCAGCTCCTCAGTGAGGCGTGGCGGCCCGGGCGGCCTCCCCCGACTGCGCCCCGCGTTCCTGGTCCCGCGTGCCCCGCAGGACCTCCTCCGGGGACAGCCCCACGCCAAGCCCTGCACGGACTGCACGTGGACGCAGGAGGAGGCCAGACAGCTCCTGTTTCCGGGGAAGCAGGGGGCTCGTTCAGCCCTGTGCTGCCCCTGGGCCGACGTAGGCCTGAGCAGGAGCCCCGGCTCCAGGCCACCGGCAAACTCTCCGGTTCCCGGACCGTTTCTAACACACTGACTCGCTGGCCCGGAGTGCCAGGGAGCCCAGTCCTTCCGTCGCCTCTTGCATTTTGCAACCTGCGGTCCACTTCTGAGCCGAACGGGGAGCTGCAGGGCGGGAGACACAGTTCCTCTCATCTGAGTAGAGTTGGGGGCGAGCGACTGGGAGCCCGGAGCACAGCGAGCTGCGTGTGCCCTGGGGCCGTGTGCGCGCTGCGCCTGTGCGGCCGAGGAGCACCCGCAGGACGCCGCCCCGCCCTGCCCTTCCCCGACCCCAGGACGCGCTGGGCCTCGGAAGGCAGCCGCTCAGAAGTGCTGCGGGCGTCGGGCTGCGCTCTCACCCCGACTCCGCACCCACCCAGGAGCTACCTTCTCCACTCCCCGGGCTCGCGCCGTCCCCTGTGTGGCCCCAAAGGCTGCATCCCGGCTTCGGGGACCCACCCCGGCCTGTGCTCCTGCCCGCCACGGCGGGTCTCAGCCCCTGCCCCCGCGGGCACCGGGGCAGCGCTCCCTCCAGGCGGAACGGGCTCCGTGTCTGCGAAAGCTCAGCAGGAATCTCGGTGCTGTTGGCGACGCTCCACTCGGAGCAATATTTCCTCCTGAAATCTCAGAAACAGCAGCAAGACATCCCTCCAGAAGCCCCTCAGGGCTCTTGAGCCCTAAATCAAGAGGATGTCTGAAGCTCTGTGTCACTGAGACCATGTTTTCTATGGGGTTCTTTCAGCGCGTGTCCCTGGAAAAGTACTTTGGAGGCCGAGTCTGAAAGCCTTAAAAATTATTATTATTTTCATTGCTCCACAAACCAATGGGGCGGAAAGGCCCTGCAGCTGCCTGCCAGGCATGGTCCCTGCAGGGCTGCTGCGCGTCCTGTCTACGAGGACCCACAGCTGGGCGGTCAGTGAGGCTGGGCTGGGGAGAGCGGGGGGCTCTGCTCCCCCAGGGCCAGGGTCTGCAGGCTTCCAGGTGCCACCTGTGCTGACCCTGCCTCAGCAGCGCAACCCACACTGGTGGGAGGATGCCCGCAGCGTGTGCCCGCTTCACCTGCTTGGCTGGCCTAGGGCACTAGTGTCAGGAAGGCGGCTGGGCCAGTGGCCCAGGGGTGAACTGTGCCCAGAACCCACAGGGAGACACTTCTGGGAGGAGCGAGGGCCTGGCGGGGGAGTGCAGGTGTGTACTGGTTGGGACTGTCTCAGTGAGTGTTCTGTTACTACAATGGAATACAAGAGACACCCTGTTTGAAAGAGGAAAGGTTGTCTATCTTCGGTTCAAGGTTTGGAGATTCCAGTTTTGGCCCATGATCAATCAGCTCTGTGGCTCTGAGCATTGCTAGAGGGGTACATGTTGTCAGGGGTGTGAAAGGGAGCCAGAGAGAACGGCTGAGACCTGGTCCTGAGGTCCCCTCCAAGGGCACAGCTGTGCTGACCTCAGGGGTCCACAGGCCTGGCACCACCCACTGGGGCCCCTGGAAGCAGCCACCGGGAACATTCAGCGTCCATAGCACAAGCCCTGCACAGGACTGTGCACAGAGAGCCGGAGGGTGAGGCACAGGCTGAGCGGAGGGCTGGTCCATCGGGCACCCGGGCAGAGCACAGGACAAAGAGGAGAGGGGCCTCTTGGGTGGCCACGGCGGCACCCCCTGAACACAACTGTGCACCGCGAACATGGCGCTATCACTCTGCTGTGTGGCTCTTGGGCATGGATGCAGGCTGGTGCCATCTTTCACATGAGCCCATGTCCTGGAGCTGGGGCCCAGGCACCTGGCACCGGATGGCCCAGCTCACACTCTGCCCATTGTCTCTGCGAGAATGTCAATTCCCAGGACACACAGCAGCCACCAGCCGCGTGTCCGATCGCGTGGACGCCTCCCCAACCAGCCCTGAGACACACGTGTGCCGCACACAGGCTGTCTTCACCTGTTCGCACCTGGAGCTTTAACGTTCAAGCCATGATGTGTGCAGCCAGCTTCACTCCCTGAGAAGCGTCTCAGGGTGCAGAGAGAGTTTAGGCTCAAGAGTAACTGCCAGCTGGTGGGTAGCCTGCCGTGAGAGCCTCTGTCAGCAGCCTCAGGGCGCCTGCGGTCCAGGGCTCCGCTGCCACGCGCCAGCCTCCTGGGCGATGCCAGGCCTACAGCGGGGCCACACAGTGGAGCCTGGGGTCTCTTCCTCCCCCAGCTCCATACCCTGCTCCCTTTTCCCGACAGCCAGCTCTGCCTTCTGCATCTTCCCCTTCCCTGGCAGGAGGTGAATGGGCGGGTCATGGTTTGTGGAGCGGCCGGGGCACAGGGATTGGTGGCCTCTGCCACTGGGGTGGACCATGCCAGCCCCTCCTGTCCTGCATGGGCCTGAATCAGGGACGTTCTGGGCACCAGTGTGCCAGCCACTCCCTGGGGGACGTGCCCAGGCGTGGGCCCCAGCACCCACGGTGTCCACGGCCATCTTCCTAGGCTGGAGGAATGGTGCCAGGAGCGCCGTCACAAAGAAGCACAGCCTGGTTCCACCCGCAGAGCTGCCTGCCACAGCTGGGGAGGCAGCTAGGAGGCTGAGGTTGGAACCAAACTCGGGGTTCTACACACTTCTCTGGGGCTCCTTCCCTCCCTCCAAAAGACTTGGCACCCCAAAAGGCTGAGGAAGCAGAGGATGCCTTCCTCCGCTCTGCTTGTCTGACAGTCTGTCCACCTCCCCGCCTGACGCCCGAGGGAAGCACAGACATCTGGCTCCCTCATCCAGGGCCAGGCCGGAGGGGCCATGCTCAGGCGCAGTTTCTCACGTGTGTTTCTCCAGGGCTCACCACGCACATGTCCTGGGCGCCTCTGACCGGACGTTTCTGAGGTGACAGGCCTCAGAGTAGGGCTTGGCCTGGAGACCCCAGCCTGTCAGGCAGCGTGAAGCTTCCCGGGGGCGCTGGCCTTCCGGACACCTTGGGAGAGAGGAGCGTGGAGGGCCGGGCCAGACCTGGTCTCTCTGGCTCTGGCGCCTCTCTTTGAGTGGGAATTACAAGCACTGAAATAAAACCTGGGCACCGGGAGGGCTGGATCTCTCCAGGGAGAGACTCACGGGCTGTGTGGCCTGGTCAGGGCTCCGGAGAGAGGCGGGGCCTGCAGGGTCTGTGCAGAGATGGGCGAGGGAGTCTTCTCCGGGAACAGCTCGCGTGACAGAGGTGGTGCGGAGGCACCGCAGCCCAAGCAGGGGTCGCTCCAAGTCTGGGGTCTCAGAGGCAGGAAGTCACCGGGGAAGCCTGGTTCAGGGGGCCCGGAGCCCAAAGGGCGGCGAGCAGCCCACGCAGGCAGGGCACAGGGAGCACACCCCGCTTTGTGCAGGACCAGGCCCCAGCCAGGCCGCAGACTCCCACCAAGCACCCTTGGAAACCCTGGGCAGAATCAGGTGCCCAGTGCCTGCCAGACTCCAAAATTCTGTCACCCGGACTGTGTGCTGACCCCTCAGTACGGCCACGGAGCAGGCTCCATGCCAGGCATCAGGGGCACGGACTCGGGCAGGCCTGGAGGGGAGGGAGGGGAGGGGAGGGGAGGGCAGGGTGCAGGGAGGGCA
>PVIC010044539.1:0-14861 GCA_004025085.1 Thryonomys swinderianus
CACTTATTAGTTCATCCTCCAACAAATAACTATTTTAAAGGGAATGGAACATGTAAACATCTACACTTACCCTATTATTTTTCTTCACTTGCTGAGATTCATGCATTTACTCTACAGTCAGAGTCTGGGCAGAGGCACATACGCAGAATGCTGCTAGAAGGTTTTCTGTGGCAGCGGCCCAAATGGACTAAGACAGGCCAGAACTTACCCCTTGAACTTGGGAGGCATCTGTAGCGAGCCTGGTTGCCAGTGTCCCAGGGCTATTTCTGAGGTCATCAAACCAGCCAATATCCTGTCCTAGCATTGCCTTGAAACCAAATTTACGCAGTCTTTTTGTGAGGAGTTCCCCAGATTTAGCAAAAGCATATCCCTAAAATATAAAGAAGGAGTCTTCAGTGATACTTTAATATAAAAAGGAGGAAAAATATCTAGGTCATTTAATGAAAAGTAAAACTCCTTACCTGCAGATATTGTGTGAAAAAAGATGCACAGCCTACTGTTACAAAAATTAGGCACACACCATCAATCTGGGACCTTTGCTCCTCTTTATCAAGAAGGGAAAATGTCTTTGGAAGACAGCAAGCAAAGAAAAATCTTTATCATTATAAATAGTAACACAATAAATAAGTTCAAATATGTTTAAATGGAAATTCTCTTAACACATCATTATACATTTGTCCAAACCTATAGGATGTCCACTAAGAGTGAACTTTAGTGTAATGGGTGTTCTTGATGTGTCTGCATAAACTCATCAATTTTAAGATGCACGCATGCCCCCCCCCCACGGATGGCAGGGAGAATTTGAGAAATCTCTTCATCTTGCTATCAACCTAAACAAATTGTGCTTCCATAATTTTCCCAGAAGGGCACCCTGTATGACCATGGACTACAGAATTCAGAGTTAGCCCACTTAGCCCACATTTTGTAGATAGAAAACAGAAGCCCAAAACATAAAGTGTTTGCCTAAATTTGTTCAACCAGGAATTTTCTTGGACAAGGAAATGCTTGTTTTTCTAGCCTCTATCTAGTGCAGTGGTTTTCTCCTGGGTATATCCTTATGGTTTATGGTATTATCTATCTTCTCACTTTCTTGGTGTTAAGAAAAGAGTATTTATGGGCTGGACCTGCAGCTTAATGGTTCTGGTACTTGCCTCGCAAGCACAAGGTTTTGAGTTCAATCCCCAGTATCAAGAAAGAAATAAGAAAGGAAGGAAGGAGGGAGGGAAGGAAGGAAGCAAGGAAGGAAGCAAGGAAAGAAAGAGAAAGAAAGAAGGAGGGAAGGAAAGAAGGAAGGAAGGAAAGAAAGAAAAAGAAAGAAAGAGAAAGAAAGAAAGAAAGAAAGAAAGAAAGAAAGAAAGAAAGAAAGAAAGAAAGAAAGAAAGAACCCTATTTTTGAATGCAGTCCAGTGGGCTACCCACCCTCTCCTTGGTGGTTGGATGGGCTGGAGTTCAAACACATCTTGGTTTTGGAATGGTAAGTGTGTGTAAGGGAAAAAAACAAGCTTCCATTAAACTCTTTCTATGCATCAGGCAGATGGCAAATGTGTATGTAAACCTGTTTTAACTTAAATTAGGGGTTCTTTGAGAGTCTCAAAGCAACCAACTTAGGTGGGGTTTTTTTCTCCTTTGTGTTGCAGATGAAAAAACTATCTCTCAGCAAAGATAAGATCCTGCTCAAAAGTGCACAGATAGTACAGAGCAGAGACCTACAACAAATCTAGGTCCAGCTGACTCCAAAGTCTACGCTTTTTCCTAGCAGGCTACACTCAAAGTGCAATAGTTGTTACACTTGACAGACTTCCCAAGTCAGACAGGCCTAGGGAAGGCAGAACAGACAAATGACGTCTTAAGAGAATATTGAGGCTGAGCTTGGTTAACAATCTAGCTCCTAATAGTGCTCCATCATCGACCGGGCCCATGTCCCACCGTGCTATCTCCCCACACCACATGCAGCTATTTTGCCCTGTAGGCATATCCAAATGGAAATGGAGCAATTAAAAACAGGCATATGACTACATTCTGTGAGGTGATGAATTTGTAGTAATTATGCTGAGAAACAGAAACAATCTTTATTATCAAAGAGAGTGGTTTGCTGAGGAATAAAGATGAAATCTTTTAGAGATAATGTTTGTCAGCCTTCATTTCATAACTGAGCTAACTTAGAACAAGAGAAGTGGGCACATGGGGCATGGTAAGCATCTACCAGAACAGTTTTCAGAGGAAAGATGTCCTGGTAGGAATTCAGGTCTCTTCCTACACCAGCTCATGTATGTGGCTTGGGCAAAGTTGTGTGTATATAAACTGCATTCTGCTTTTGAAGAACAGAAAGGGATAGAAGGCAAAGCAGCTGGCATTCTGAATTTCCTTTAAAAAGCAACATACTGGATACAGGTTCCTGTCTTCTCAGATTCACTCCATCCCCTCCACCTTCTGTGCTTGCTTCATGACCCACTAAGACTCATTTTTGGAGCCTCTCTCTGCTAGGACAGTAGCTTTGGAGGCAGAGAGAGCCTGACCCTCCCCTCCTCCACCCTGGCCCAGCACTGACAGAGGTACCTGGGAAACAGTAACTGCCCTGTACATAGCTGTTGCCTGGTGAATGGGTTTTTATGTTTAGGGTTTGTCTTGAGGAACATACCATAACTGACGTGGCATTCTTGAGTCCCTACCATGATGTCTAATACATGTCTGTTGAGTGAATAAAAGACCATGACTTTATGTTTGGACGTTGCTTATTAAGAAATTAAGGAATATAAATGAATTACTTAAAGGATGCTGCATACAAGGTTGTCACAGCCAACAACCAAGGATCAGTTCCGCCAAGTTGAAGGTCCCAGCAAATTACACGATTTTCTGACTTACAACTAGGGGCAGTGTGAAAATTAAATTAGTGGCAGGGGACCTCCCCAGACATTTGACTTGATTTTGTTTGTGGATTACAAGGTTTTTCTGTAGTTCATGCCCAAGGGGACACTTTTCTGGTCAGGACTTCTATCAGAGTGATTAGAGAGATGTGGAAAAAGGAAATATGGTGTCTGCTTTCCTCACTTACTGACCATGTGATACAATGGCAAATCCATCATCATTTTGCCTTGAGCAAGTTACTAACATTCTTTAATCTCTAGGCTGTCTTCTGTGTTGACCTCACAGGGTGTGTTTGTGTGTGAGTGTGTGTGTGTCCACAAAAATTATGTCAGCATTTTGATAACTAATTTTCCAGTGACAAGGTTTCTCTGGACCCAGCCCTATGGTCACACTCCCTGGACTTGAGTCCCAGCATGGCCACTTGCTGTCCTAAGTTCTCTGAGTTTTGATTTGCTCCATTATAAAATGGGAATAAGAAGAATCCCTGTCTCAGTTGGCTACTGGAAAGCATAAAGTTCTTAGATAATACCTACTAAGTGTTTGTATTTATCCTTATAGTAATAAAGTCAAATAAGAAATAGCAAAACTCTCTAAAAGTCAAATAACCTTATCAATAAACCCTGCCTGCTTTTGCTTCTTGCTTTTGACCATTTCCTCTGTATGTTCTCATTTTAAAACAGTAAGAGAACAGATAATTACATATTATACACTAACACCTACTGTTGTAAGACAAATTTTGTACCTTAGCTATTTAGCAAGATTAAAAACTTGCCCTAAAGTCCTTTCATAGTCAACAAACTTGTTGTGCATTCTGATCTGGTTTGCATAAGGATAAGCTTCTCTATTCAAAGTGATTGTACTGTGTGTGTATATTTTGTGTGTGTGTACACAAGCACATACATTCTGTGAACCCAGTACCCTGTGAAAGTACTCAAGGCATGAGCAATATCCACGCCTGGAAGACACCATTTCTTATGGAGTGACACCTGTAGCACCGGGTAGGCCAGACAAGGGTGCCCGGTTTTATCTTCCCACCTTCTGTGTGATACTCAGTGAAATTTTCATCTTTAAACAGGAGGAAAAGGAACCACAGAAACAGCTAAGTATATTAAAACAAAGCAACCACTGATCTGAAAAGAAGGAATAGGAAGAATAAAGCGTTTCCAGCTACTTGCTCACCCCAAGAATCTGGCTGAACAAGAAAGCGTACAGGGGCGTGACCGCCCCATTGAAGGCCGCGCCCAATGCCCCTCCCACCATGTAGGGCCACTCCGCAGCGTTCAGCTTCAGAATCCTTCTAACGGGGGCAGGCTCAATGTTTTCTTCTGCTGCAATGCCCTGGTCCTGGGAGGAAAGAGGACCGCATGAGTCATCCAGAGGTACACACACGTGTCCCACACTTAGGCTCGTATTGACTGGCAGACTTACTGACATTCAGATTGAAGAGTCGTGGTGTGATTGGTTCTGAGTGATGTCAAAGATCTATCAGAGATGGTGGCTTGTTAGTTTATGAGGAAAAGTTTTGAACTGTTTGACGCTTGTGCCATGACTTAGAAGGGATGGAGGCTACAGGACTGTGGAAGCAATGGTAGCTTTATAGTTGTCATTTCCCGATCACACATGGATTCGTACAAGGAGTAATAAATACACTGAATCTCTGAAATACTAGTTCTTAATTTAAAAAAAATTTGCTATCATGATATGTACATATGTGTGTATGTATATATACATATATGTGTGTATATAGGTCTATGTATACACATATATATTATGGACTTGGGAAACTTTCAAGATGTTTTTCATAAATGTCAGTGTTCTATAATCACTAGATTATATTAAATCTCTATACTAAAAGCATTACATTACACTACAGCTTGAAGGTAGGCATCACATCTAGAACAATAAAACTTAAACAATTCAATAAGTGGTGTCAACAGTTATTATTTTCTTATTGTCAGTAAGGTCGGCCTTAATTCACGCCCTAGAAGTAAGTGATACTGTGTATGGATTTGTTACTCACTGTCTGACAGAGCTCTAGGTGGCTTGTGTAGATTTGCACCAAACTGTTTCACATTTTCTATTAAAATGTATTAACATATTTACAGAAAATTAACCACAAAATTATTAATAATTTCTCTCTCACCGATACACAGTAACTTCCCCTTTAGGTAATTGAATGTCAGGAATATGTAACAACAAAGATCTTCAAAAACTCACTGCTTACAGAGCCAAAGACCGCATTACCAATCCACTTTAAACGAAAGGCTGCTATCGTAGCCATTTCATTATGATTCAAGCCAAATAGGATCAAGGAAGGCAGCTCAGGCTGGTGACGAATGTGCTGTTGCCTCCATTTCAGGTTCTCTCCTGGCTGCTTTCAACATTTGTATTCTGCAGTTACTGAGCAGAAAACTTCACCACTCGGGCAGCAAATCCTCTGTCCAGTTATTTCATCTCTGACAGCTTACTAACCTCACATCATTAACTCCAGAGAAAAGAAAGGTGCTTGGGAAAGCATGAGTGGCACAGAGACAGAAAGAATGGGCTCGTGGATGAGTCCCCGCACCACCAGTGGAATCTATCACCAAGAGCTTTAGCTCCCTAGGCCTTGATTGCCTTATTCTTAAAATGAAAGAGTTGCAGTAGGCTGTTCTGGGGAGGCAGGCTTCCGGAGGTATCACATTTTTGCGTATCTTTTGAACAAAGGAACTGGTTAGCTTTGTTCGGGTTATTTTTTTCAAGGGTGCGGATACAGCAAACAACCTTGGAAGACTGAGATGGAGTCAGCTCCCCAAGCAGGAGCTCATCTGCCCAGTCATAAAAAGGAGGCGACGCACATGTGCAGCCTCTTCCTCTTGGGGATCGCCCACCCCTCTTCACTTCCCATTGTGAGAGTCAGAGGTTGAGTTGGGGACCAGTGGAGAAATGCTGGAGTGTGCCTCCTGCCACTGCTCTGAGCAATTAGGTCCTTCATCTCTTAATCCGGGCTTTCGTGTGTTCCGCCGGCAGCCACGAACTGGTGGCAGGCTTGCAACAGGGCAGAATATTAGACCTTTAGAGTCCAGACCTGGCTCCTCACAGATTCATGAGGGTTGTTGATTAAAACACGCACTTCTGGGAGGTCTCATCAACAGACCTCGTTTAGTAGGTTTTACTCTGTTTTAAAAAACATTCCATGTGGTGACTCTGCTGACCAAAGCTTGGTCTGGGGGACCTCGGCAGTGTATGACCCCAGGCTGTTTCCCACCGCTAAAAGTTGAGGATTCCGTAATTATACGTTGTGGGTACGTCAGCTGTCACGGACCAGCGAGGGGCAGAGTGTGGGTGCCTTCCTGCTCCTCGCGTCCTGCCTGCTCCCTAGGCACACGGAACTCTAGCTTCTCCTGGAGCCACGGCCCGCAGCACGGAAACCCTTTGCCCTGGTCTGAAGTCTAGCTCCTAATCCACATACCGTATTGCCTTTTTCTCTTGACCTTCTAATACCCAAGACATCCCTAAGCCTAGGCAGCAGTGCCTAAGATATTTTAAAACAATTTAAAGTATATTTTCTACAGTAGTTTTAATTCCAATATAAACAAACAAGAAACAAAAAGTATTGATTTGAATATTTTTCTTTTATCTCCCTATATTAAAAAAAATTGATTTCAAAGGAAACTGCTCCCCAGACCCATTACCAAATGCAAATGTTAATCCCTAATGATGCAAAAAAGTAGAAGATTGGTTTCCAAATAATGGACTTTTGATTGAATTTTGTTGATGCCGCAGAAGAATAAAACTGCATAAAATATAACAAAATCATTTTACCTCTAATTTTGCAAAGCTAAATATAAAGGGAGATGAATAAATTCACAGTAAGCTATAATCTTACATAGGGTGGTAAAATAATACTGATGATGGTGATAATTATTATTAGTGGTACAAGGAATAGAACCCAGGGCCTCACACATGTAGGTTTAACACAGTTACATCCCTAGCCATTACATTTAGTTTTAAATTTTTTAATAGTCTTTTGCTAAGGTACCTAAGTAGTCTCAATCCTGGGATCATCCTGCTTAACCTCAGGCAGCCAGGATTACAGGTGTGTGCTGCCAGACCCCGGGAGCACTAGAATTATAAAACCCACAAATCCACGTGCTCGCTCACTGCACAGCTTGTGTCTCTATTGTAACACTGGCATCTTGCACACCTCTTATTTTTTTATCATAAAGAAAGAAGGACCTGTCAGTAACGCCATGGCAGGAAGAGTGGCAATAAAACTCTCGCCCTGCTTTGCATCTCCAACCCAGCGCCAAACACAAATTCAGAGTAATCAGCATTTACCAGATGAAATAAATGCAGCTTTTACACCCACAGTGCATACAACTTCTCACCTACAATGCAGATGGCTCAGTGCTAACCCTGGGCTTTCCCAGTTCCCTCCCTTGTCCCTCCTGTGGAGGGGATAAATTCCTACTCAAATCTTGTGTCCTGATTTCTATACGTGTCACATTGGTCTTAGCACTCTGCAACAGGGCCTTTTCTCTCGATCATAACTGGAATCTGATGATAATGAATAATAAGTCTGATAAAGAAGCAGATTTTACAAATGAACAACTACTGATAGTTATTTGATGGGTCTGCTCTCTGTCTTATCTCTTAGCAATGCTTACATCCTTTTTTTTTTTTTTTTTTTTGAGACAGAGTCTCACTTTGTAGTTCAGGCTGGCCCTGAGCTCACTATGGTGCCCAGGCAAGCCGCCGCGAACTCAGCAATCCTCCTGTCTCTGCCTCCCGAGTGCTGGGATTACAGGCGTGAGCCACCACGCCTGGCATTGTGGTAGGCGGTACTGATTGCTCATGGTATTGTTGTATGTGGTTACCTGGGATTGAACCAGAGACCTTGCACTTGCTAGGCAGGCACTGGAACCACTGAACTAAATCTCCAGCCCCTTAAATCCCATCTTAACAGTTAGTTGTGATGAAGTTGTCAATGTCTAATATTTGATCCTGACTTCATCATATGTTTTTTAGTTTCACTGGAAAAAGATGCCTAAAATTTTAGAGACTAAAACCTACTCCTAAATTAATCATGCTGGTGCGTATATATCTAGATCTGAGTTCATCCATAAGAGCTAAGTACAGCTCAGAGAGCGAAGAAAACTGGGCTCAGCTGGGTCACCTGCTAACCTGAGGTTGTAGGTGGTAACCCCACTTAAACGAGAAGCACAGATTTAAAACCATCTCTTGTGTTTGTTCACTGCCCTAAGAGACCACAAGGTGGAGATCACTGCTTTGTGCAAGTAGCTCCTTGGTAAGATAGGTTAGAACATTTCCCAGTCCACAAAAGGTAAAGTGAGGCTTTCTCCATCCAAAAACTAAGAAGGGTTTTTGCCAGTGTTTGGACTTGCAGAATTTAATAAAATGCTAAAATACTTTAAAATACTAAAACTGAGCAACATTTACTCATCCAGTGTTCCTTGGAGTTAAAAATTCTGTTAGTCAGTTTTTATTAATTCTAATGCTCTTGTTTCTTTTTTAAACAATTCCTTAAATCTAAAAGACCACAATATATTTATTGTACAAACAAGTGGTACTAGTGTAAGATCTTTTTTTCCTCGGTGCCTTGGCAAAATCACACTGCCTTCCCTGTTATTTTTTTCTTCTCTTCTTCTCTATCTCTCTTAACTAGAGAGAATATAATGTGGCATCTCATGAAAATTACACTGAATATTTAATCGATTTAAATTATTTTATTCCTAATTTATAATGCCACTGAGTGGTGTAGAATATGAAACATTTTAACCTCTATAAAATTAATTTCTATACTTGACTTAGATTTTCTTTCATTTGATAACCCCCTTTGGAGTTCTCCTTCATCAAAAGAATCCTGGACATCTGATCTACAGACCTGTAGGGAATTTAGCCATTCTGTGACTAAGATATGTCATCTACTAACTTAAACAAAAGACGGCAAAAAGTCAATTTTCTCTTCCCTCCCTCCTTCTTTGGTTCTTTCAGCTAAAGCTCTATTAAACTCCTGTTCATACAATGCATCTTGTAGTTATTTGTGGCAGTGTTATGAACACAAATGAAATAGCTGCTTCTAAAATCAGAAAGAGTCAAGTCTTTAACCCCTCCCCCTTTTTTGGTGGTAGTGAGGATCAAACTCAGAACCTTGCACCTGTAAGGCAAGCATGGCAGCACTAGCTACATCCCCAGCCCAAATCTTTAGCAACAAGATACAGTAAGAGCCCATGCTGGTGAAATGTGTTTTCTCTTGCTGTGATTCATCCTCCTCTGAAGAAAGAATGTTCTATGGAAGTCACATTAGATATTTAGACATCTATTTATTCAAATTAATACATTAAAACAAAAGAGAGCCCTACATCCATCAGTCACAATCATAAGATAAAAAATACTGGTATACTTTATCCTAAGTTTCTCCATTGTGATCCACTGTTTATAGTTACTTTTTAAAAGATTCACACAGTGGACTTCTGCTGAAGACAATTTAAAATTACATCATGCTTAATGTATGTGCTTGTAAATAAAATATTCCTGATTTATTTGCATTGATAAATCTTTGAGTTTTACTTTATTTTATCATAGAAATTCAATTTTTAATCCCAGTTTAAAAATCTCCTGGGCTAAGGATTTAGCTCAAGTGGTACTGTGCCTACCTTGCAAGCACAAGGACCCAAGTTCAACCAAACAAGAGGGAAAAAAACTCACCAGGAGTGGTGGTGCATGTCTATTATCTTGGCACTAGCTACATAGTGAGTTGAAGACCAGTTTGAACTACATAGTGAGACCCTATCTCAAAAACCAAAATAAATAAAGTAAAATAAAAACCTCATGATGTCCTACTTAATAAAAGGTATTTGGTCAACTGCCTAAAGTGATTCAACACAAATAGGTTATCTTCACGAAGTTTAAGAAGTTTACAGTGTAATGAAGAGGTAAGACAACATGCACTCAAGCTCATTGAGAAAGTTTCCATGAAAACTTCTAATGCAGGGTTTAAAGGGAACCAAAAGTAAGACAGTATCAAGACCAAGAAATGGCTGGAGGTTTTATACTGTTAATTGCTTGGATTTTTCTATTTATTTCATTTTATGTTAGTTTAAATTAGTGCATTTACTTGAATTGCATTCTAAAAAACTGTTAGAAAATTAAGTGAAACAAATAGCCATAAAACCTAATGGACTTCTGTAATTCAGACTTTATAATAACTTGTGGAAGGTTTAACCTTATCAAATATTTTGTGGATCAAATATTTTTATTATAATTTAAGAGATTTTAAAATTTGAGCAAAAAAGTTAGAGTATTCTTTAAAATTGCAAAAACAGGGCTGGGCATTTAGCTCAGTTGTGCTGTGGCTGCCTCACAAGCACAGGTCCTGAGTTCAATCTGTGGTTATCAGAAAAAAAAATTTAAAATAATAAAATTAAATTAAATTTCAAAAGCATACCATCATATCAGTAAATAACTTGCTAAAGTACAGGTGATAAACCCTTTTTCTATGTTTGTTAGAATGACTCATCTAAAAACTATTAACTAACCCTTAAGGTTCCAGTTTTAATTAACATGTATTGTTTTTTTTGTTTGTTTGATTGGTTGGTTTTCTGTTTTGGTTTTTTCAAAATAGTCTCCCTACATAGTTCCGGCTGGCCTTGCACTCACTATGTAGCCCAGGCAGGAATGAAGTCTTGATAGTTTTCCTGCCTCAGCCTTCTGAGTGCTGAGATTATAGACAGGTAATACTATGCCTTACTCTTAAAAATAACTACTAGTGGGCCAGGGATTTAGCTCAGTGTTTCCAGCTGGCTTGCAAGTGCAGAGTCCTGAGTTTAATGCCCAGTAACCACACAGCACAATACTGGGCATGGTGACTCAAACGCCTATCATCCCAGCACTCAGGAGGCAGAGACAGGAGGATTGCTGAGTTCGAGGCTTGCCTGGGTTACATAGGAGCTCAGTGCAGCCTGAACTACAAAGTGAGACCCTGTCTCAGAAAAAAAAAAAGAAAAGAAAAGAAAAGAAAAAAAAACTAATTAGCTAATCTGTGCTTCTTTCTAAAAAACTGTGTATAGAGTTTTCATTAAGCCCTTATGTTATACTATTAGCCATATATATAGAAAACACTTATACATATGCTTAAAGGGCTCCCAGTGACCCCGAGGAGAGAGTCTTCCATTACCCCAAAGTGGCAGTGCCTGACCTTTCCGTCTTTGTAAGTAGACTTGTGATCTACAACAGCTAATGGTGGATCATGAGCCAGTTGGGAAAGCTGAGACCTGGAGCGTTGCCGGATAGAAGCCCTGTAAATAAACAGAAAGAAGAGTCTGTAGAAGACAAACAGGTTAGAACAAGACTCATCTGGTTACATTTACATCACACTTTAAATAAACAGAAATGTTTGGCAGGTTACCTAGCAACCAAGACAGGAAGCTTTCAGATTTAATGACAGACTTAGGCTGTACTCAGTGCAAATCAGGCTGACCACTCTGGGCCCCAAGCTCTATAACTGATGGACCCTGACTCAGAGATTAGCCAGGAGAGAGAAAATGAAGTGGAACATACTGTCCCACCATTCCACCCACAAATGCATTCCAGGCCTACGTGGTTCTGCTAAGGGCTGCCCGGGCCCGGGGAACATTCCATCACTTTCACCTCCTTTCTGGTTTAGTGTGATCTCTTGTTCTCTGTCTCCCTTTCTTTCCTCCCCCTTTCCCTAATATCGCCCCAAATGAACCCATAGGACGAAGTAGGGCCTCCATGAGATTGTTTCTGAACTACATACTGCCTATAAAAATCCAATAACAAAATTCCTATTGAAATATAATTTAGTTTAATGTGCTCATTCATTCACTTACTCAACCATTCAGCAGAGGCTGATTGAGTACCTATAACTTGCCAACTAATGGTAGATGGTGGGGGACACAAAGACTGCTCAATCATAGGTGTCTTTCTTCAAGTAATACCTTTTTACTTTTGAAAATAAGTATAATACTTTTTATGTAAAATATTCCTATCTATCTATCCTTCTGTTACCCCCCCCCCTTCTTCTTTATCTCTTTCTCTTCCAACATTATTATTTGGGAAATTATTTGTCATTATTCATCGAAATGTTCTTGAACTCAAAGTACATTATTTAAGAGGAACTCAGTCATTGGAAAAACTAAAGGCTAAGAAATAAGATAACAAACTAACATTGCATTTATTTATCTTTTAGTAAAAAAATTATCAAAAATGAGAGTTTTTTAATTTGAATCTTTATTGGTACATTACATCTACACATTATGATCACATACAACGTTGAGAATTTGCACCAGTATATGACACAATTTAATTCTCATTTTGAAATGAGATAGATTTAACAGAGCTCCTTAAACTTACAAATCTTTCTCCGTTTTTTGTGTGTGGATAATATTTCTGAATTTCTTATCTTGACACCAAAATGTAGAATTTGTGATAGATTATAGTCACACATTTTATATTTAAAATAATAAACTATAAAGAAAGCATTTAGAATGAGTAAAATTTTCTTCATCTTAAAAATTCAAAAGGTGTCTATTTTCTTGTTGATGTGATCGTAGATTATAGCTGTACTTTAGCCTTGTAACCAGAAGGGATGCCTGGTTATTTGCTGGGTTTAGGAAGATAATCTTTAGATTTTAAAATTTTAGTTCAGATTAAACATACTACCTGATCTCTATAAAACTTGACATGCAATTTTGACAGTTTGATAGCTTTTACTTTAGAGTGTTAACATAAAGCTGTTGCTATATTATCTAAGTTTAATAAATTCCGCAAAACTGGTACTTCTTTAAAATTTATTTCAGTAGACTTGTTTTCAAAAGAAAAATAAATAACCTAAGAACTTGTATTTTAAAAGGAAACATATACTAGGGCCTGAAATATCTTGTTACTTTTAAAAATAAGTATATTACATTTTAGTGAACAATATTCCTTAAATATTACATATAAATGAGCCCATGCTGAGTACTTGGAGTTGTTACCTGAATGTTTTATTTTAAGCCTTTGTAACTCTTTTTCAATAAACAACTAGCCATCTGGAATGAGCCACTGTTCAGATCACAGCCTTATAATCATTATATGGTCTGGAAATGGTAAAGAAAAACTGGTAGAGAGAGACACTGTCAGCTAATAACTGCTAAAGGTTTTCTAACCTAAGGAAAAAAAATCTTGACAAACGTTTTTATCAATACACATTAATAGTACTAGACAGATGGGTACTGAACCCACGACATATACAACCAAGTACTCTACCACTACTAATCCCTAGAATTCTTTTTTTTTTTTTTTTTTTGAGACAGGGTCTAGCTTTGTAGTTCAGGCTGGCTCTGAGCTCACTATGTAGCCCAGGCAAGCCTCGAACTCAGCAATCCTCCTGCCTCTGCCTCCCGAGTGCTGGGATTATAGGTGTGAGCCACCATGCCCGGCACTGTGGTATGTGGTATTGATGGCTGGTGGGCGTGCGTCTCCACGCCCAGCACTGTATGTGGTCACTGGGGATTGAACTCAGGACCTTGCACTTGCGAGACAGGCGCTGGAACCACTGAGCTAAGCCTCAGGCCCTCCCTAGAATTCTTAATATGCAGACTTTTAACATTACAGGAACTTTTTAAATTCTTACACCAGTATGAAAACAACATATTCCACACATACATACATACATACATATATATGGTTTTATATATATATATGTATTTATATATATACACACACACACACACACACATGGTTATATATATGGTTTAAGAATGAATACCCACGTATTGATCCAGAAAAAAAGAAAACTTCATTTCAAGAAATTCTCTTTATGGGCCAGAGTTTTAGCCCAGTGGTTCCAGCACCTGCCTCGCAAGCGCAAGGTCCTGAGTTCGATCCCCAGTAACCACATACTATGCTGGCCGTAGTGACTCACGCCCACCAGCAATCAATGCCACATACCACAGTGCCGGACGTGGTGGCTCACGCCTGTAATCCCAGCACTCGGGAGGCAGAGGCAGGAGGATTGCTGAGTTCCAGGCTTGCCCGATCTACATAGTGAGCTCAGGGCCAGCCTGAGTTACAAAGTGAGACCCTGTCTCAAAAAAAAAAAGAAAAGAAAAGAAATTCTCTTTAAAAAGTGAAACATACATTTTTTTTTCACCTAGCTAAGAGTGACTTGATTTCAGATGGGTTACTACAGGCACAGCAGGGCTTGTAACTCAGTTGTTTCTCTACAGGTTAAAAAAAAGGAGCAAAAGGTGTGAATGTGGCCCCCACAGGACACAGTGTATCTCTCAGCTTTGGTGGGGGAAAGATTAAACACTGTTTTTTTTAAATCCCTTCTCTGACCTCAATAAACAACATTTTATGAATGAATCAGAAGATCATTTTGTTAGATGAAATAAACTAGATTTAAAATGACATGATGGATGTGATGGCTCACGCCTATAATCCCAGCACTTGGGAGGCAGAGGCAGGAAGATTGCTGAGTTTGAGGCTTGCCTGAGCTATATAGTGAGCTCAGGGCCAGCCTGAACTACAAAGCAAGACCTTGTCTCAAAAAAAAAAGAAAAGAAAAGAAAAGAAAAGAAAAAGACAAGTATCACTGCTTTTCCTAATATGTACAATTTTTAAAAGCAAACACAAAGATAGATAAGATGCTGCAGCACTATTAGACAAAAAGAAAGTAATAGGAGGAGGAGGACTCAAGTATAAAGAGAGATAATTAGGGAATAGATATGCTCAAAATATACGTATCAAAATGTGATATTTAGGGCCAGAGGGTTAGCTCAGTGGTTCCAGCGCCTGCCTCACAAGCACAAGGTCCTGAGTTCAATCCCCGGTAACCACATACAATATTGGGTGTGGAGACTCACTCCCACCAACAATCAACACCGCATACCACAGTGCCGGGCATGGTGGCTCACGCCTGTAATTCCAGCACTTGGGAGGCAGAGGCAGGAGGATTGCTGAGTTCCAGGCTTGCCTGGGCTACATAG
>PVIC010044540.1:0-14987 GCA_004025085.1 Thryonomys swinderianus
TCTTTCTTTCTTTCTTTCTTTCTTTCTTTCTTTCTTTCTTTCTTTCTTTCTTTCTTTCTTTCTTTCTTTCTTTTTTCTGAAACAGGGTCTCACTTTATAGTTCAGCTGCCCTTGAACTGACTATGTACCCAGGCTGGCCTCAAACTCACAGCAGTCCTCCTGTCTCAGCCTCTCTTTTTTCTTCCTTCTGTCCCTTCTTCATCTACTGTGTCTCTTCCCTCTGTCTTTCTGTCTGTTTCCTCCCACTAGGGATTGAAACTAAGGCCTGGTTTATGCTAATCAAATTCTCTACCACTGAGGTATATTCCCAGCTCCCTAAGTGCCTTTCAATGACTCTATATTTGAGATAAGATTTTTTCCTTTTAAATCTCCATTATTCTTCTTTCTAGAACCATGCAATAATGAAATTTATTACTTTATACATTCACTTGTTGAGTTTTCAAATAGCAAATGTTAACTATTATGGGGGAAATTACAAATATGCATATGATAGAGTCTTCTCAAAACAGTGATCCAAATGGGATAATCAACATCAAGTAGCTTAAAGCAGTTGCCTTAGAGTTTGCACAGGTATCTCATGTAACTCTCATGACAGGTGACTGGGGTGGTGTCATTATTGTTCTTTTTGTATATAGGAGGAAACTGAGGTAGTTGTTCAAGATCACAGTCTTGTAAAAGGTAGAGTTGAGATTTAAACTGTGACAGTTTGACTCGAGCTCACTAAACTAACCAGTAGCCCATATTTTCTAAAAGAATATGAATAAATAGTTCTAGTATTAGAAAAAGTATGCAACACAGTAGTATGCAGGGGTTTTGACCAGAAGGATGTGAAATAGAATTTTCCCAAAGCAAAAAGTTCTTTATATGCAGTTGCTAAGCACTGCTGTGGTTCCTTCCCTGGCCAAGTGATAAAAACGGCCTCAGATCTATTATTATGGCCTCTTTGGAGCTCATAGATTTCTTACTCCAAAAGTCTTCAGGTAGAGGAAATCAGAAGGCACTGGAGAGCGAAGTGCACTCATTGGCACCTGCTGCAGTGCCTACTGGCTGCATACTTGGCAGCTGTATGGAAGGAAAGCGACCTTGAACTAGGTCAGAGTCACCACTCTTGTCAGCACTGGAATCCAGACTGGAGTTTCGATTTCTCCTAGTGCACCCTTTCACTAAAAGGAAATGTAACAAGTCAGAACATGATAATAGTTTAAAATAGAGAGGTTACATGCAGTAGTCAGAGATGACTCTATAGGAAGGCGACACTTGGGTCTTGAATAGTGAGTACAACTTCAGTTTGGACAGAGAAAGAACATTTCAGCACAGTCCACTGGAGGGGATGTCATATGGCTCTAAAAATAGAAGACTGTTTTGGAGATAGATAGTGGCGATGACAAGAAATTCAGATTGATCTAAATTATTGGCAAAGATATAGTATACACTGGACAGAAAGAATGAAGAAGCAATGAGAGTAAAATCCAAATCATCAAGAATCTCTACTATCCAGGTGGGGATTTTGAGTTTGATTTTTTTTTTTTCAGTTTTGGAAAACCACTGAAAGTTAAGCTGTTTGGTATAGCAATACAATTCTATAAATAAATTCAAAATCGTTTTGTAAATTCTAAGTTCCTCCTTAGTATATTTGCACATTCCCTTAGATACAGACGTACTACCACGTTCTCATTCCCCAAGTAAGATAAGCATTTCATACCTCTACCTCTTTCCTTTTGTGACCTGCTGAATTGTGGTTTATAACTTCACCACCACGTCTTCTTTACCCAACACAAGTCCCAGCATAAGTGCTGCTTTTGTGACATCTTTACTCCAAACTGGAAATAATTCTGTTCCATGTTTACAACTTATTTCTCTCTTCCTTGGTTTGTGTAGAGACATTACTGAGATACTGACCACACAATCCCTTCGTTTTCTCTTGCTACTTTGTCCCAGGGGGTTTTGAAATCCCAAATACTCATAACCAATCTCCCTCACAGCTGGATATGATCACACGTGAAAGTTCTCACACCATCAGGGAAAGTTGATTCTTATTTATAAAAGGGGAAGCCACTAGCGGGGAATTCTCTGCCTCTTCCTCTTTCCGTGAGCACTGATGAGACGCTCAAAGGTGTGATAGTGATTTTATGGCCAGTAGGTGGAAAGCACAAGACCTGAGGATACATGGCAAAGACAGCAAATTACTTTAAAGAATGATAAGTTTGAGTCATTTATAGTCAAATGGATGCACCTTCAGGACATACTCATAAGTGAAATAAATAGGTCACAGATGTGTAAATAGCATACCAGTTCTCTGGTATGAGAAATTGAAGATGTTAATAAGTTCCAGAATGTGTGATGGATATTGTGAAACAGAAAATATGCAAAGGGAAATGTGGAGAGTGAGTAATGAGGAGTAAAGAAAAAATGTGATGTAATAAAACAAAGCTTATGCATTTAGGGGGTGGAGCGTTGTGGGGTGGGTAGGGGATTGTAAAAAAATGAGAATCAAATTGTGTCACGTACTGGTACAAATTGCCAAGATTGATTGTGATCATGATGTGTATATACAATATACTAATAAAGATAAAAATTTTTAGGGCTACAGATTTAGCTCAGTCGTTCCAGTGCCTGCTTTGGAAGCACAAGGGCCTGAGTTTGATCCCGGTAACCATATACAATGCTGGGTGTGGTGACTCACGCACACCAACAATCAATGCCACATACCACAGTGCTGGGCGTGGTGGCTCATGCCTGTAATCCCAGCACTCAGGAGGCAGAGGCAGGAGGATTGCTGAGTTCTAGGCTTGCCTGGGCTACATAGTGAGCTGAGGGCCAGCCTGAACTACAAAGCGAGACCCTATCTAAAAAAAAAAAAATTAACGAGATAGCAAATTGAAGGAACAAGACACGGTTGAACTACTGTTTCTAATCAGGATTGCTTATCTATAAATATCTTACATATAAAAGTTAATTTTTTATTGTGTAAGCCTCTCTTACTTGAATATTCACTGATGTTGATTGGATTCCTAATAGATACAACATCTGTCCATTTTTATATATTGTTATTCACTATAGTCACTTCATTGTATAATAGGAGACTTAAATTTATTCCTGCTATTTAACTGAATAATTCTGTATTGCTTGAATAACAACTTTTCTGACCCCCAAAGAG
Source organism: Thryonomys swinderianus (assembly GCA_004025085.1). Lineage (NCBI taxonomy): Eukaryota > Metazoa > Chordata > Mammalia > Rodentia > Thryonomyidae > Thryonomys > Thryonomys swinderianus. The sequence goes on from PVIC010044540.1 coordinate 3,158, forward strand.
TCTACTTGCCCATCTTTGTCAATAGGTTATAAATTTTGGCTCAATATATTTTAAATTTCATGATGGAAAGGTATAGTTATCTCTGTTTTTGTATTTACTTTTCTTTTTAAGACAAAATAAAATTTATTTATTCATTTAATTATTTTTTGTATTATTCAGTAGACTTTATTGGTACATTGTATACACAGCTCACAATCACACACAACATTGGGGAATTTGTACCAATATGTGACACAGGTCAATTGTCATTTATACCCATATCCCTGCCCACCCACTCCCTCCTCATCCCTTATATATATATACTCTTTTATTTTTTTACAAATCATATTTATTCTTTCCCCTCATTACGTTCCCACACCAAATTCCTTTTGGATATTTCCCATTTTACAAAAACTATCATACATTCTAGAGCTCCTTTACTTCTACAGGTGCTTATATCAAAGAAAAGATCTGGTATTTGCATATCTGTGACCTATTTATTTCACTTATTAGTATGTCCTCCAGGTGTCTCCATTTGCACATAAATGAATGAATCTTGTCATTCTTTATGGCAGAATAATACTCCATTTTATAAAACACCTACATCTTCTTTATCCAGTCTCCAGTTGATGGGCATTTGGGTTGTTTCCAAGATTGGGCTATCATGAACTGAGCTGCTATGAACAAGGGTATACATCTGTCTTTCCAATGTGATTTTTAAAATTCCTTTGGGTATATTCCTAGCAGGGGGATAGCATACTACAGGCCAATCTCTCTAATGAAAATTGATGCCAAAATCCTCAATAAAATACTAGCAAACAGAATACAGAGAGTTATCAAGAAAATCATACACACCGATCAAGTTGGATTTATCCCAGGGATGCAAGGCTGGTTTAACATACACAAATCTATCAATGTAATACACTATATTAACAGACTCAAGGACAAAAATCATATGATCATCTCAATAGATGCAAAAAAAGCATTTGACAAAATCCAACACCCATTCATGATCAAAACCCTACAGAGAATCAGAATAGATGGACTTTTTCTCAATCTGATATAAACTATTTATGAGAGACCAACAGCCAGCATCATACTCAATGGGCAAAAGCTGGAACCTTTTACACTAAGATCAGGAATAAGATAAGGATTCCTGCTGTCACCACTCTTATTCAATATAGTACTGGAAACATTAGCCATAGCAATCAGGCAAGACAAAGATATAAAAGGAATAAAGATAGGAAAGGAAGAAGTTAAACTGTCATTATTTGCCAATGATATGATACTCTATCTAGAGAATCCTAAAAACTCAACCAAAAGACTGCTAGACTTAATTACCAAATTTAGTAGGGTTGCTGGATACAAGTTCAATGCTCAAAAATCAACAGCCTTTGTCTACACAAACACCAGACTCACTGAAAGAGAAATTGAGGAGTCAACCTTTTCACAATAGCACCCAGAAAAATGAAATAACTAGGAATCAATCTAACAAAGGAGGTGAAAGACCTCTACTCTGAAAACTATAGGACTTTGTATTTACTTTTTATTGTTGAATGCTCCTACAAATACTCAGTAAATGCTGACTTGATTCAGTACAATTTCATCCACCAAAATGGTCGATTCAACCAAAAGTGAGAAGAAACAGAATATAATAGCTAAATAGATAGTACATCTGTTCTGTTTGTTTAAAAACATCTTGTGAAACTTTACAAAAAGATTTTAACATATCCTTTGTGGATATGTTTCCTAATCTTGGATAGAAGTAAGCTCCAAGTATCATTGAGCTGATTTTCATCTTATTTAGAAGAGCATCAGAATGGAAGGGATTGCCAGGTTTTTATAAGGTATCACAGAAAGAAAGGATAAACAACAACCACGGTAAGACAGATGTAGCTGGGCTTTTCCAGTGACGTCGTATTTCAGAGGCAGCACTCCCAGTTTGGGCATTGGCCTGTTAAATCCACACAGGTAAGCTTCTGCTGGGTTTATTGAACCCTCCAGATCTGCTCTGACATTATTTGCAGTAGTTCTGTTTCAATAAAAACTTCCTCTAAAGTTAGTAAACAACTGCTGTTTGAAATATGGCCTGGGATGACTCAAATTCATATAGTCCCTGGATTTGATTTTGCAGATGAGAGTTATCAAGTGTCAAATGCTAGAGCTGCTCCTTCCTAACCTTGAGTGGCAACATTAAAAACATTGAGTCCTTAGGAATGTAAATGCAATATCTTACTTTCATAGAGACCCACACCCCCTTATTTTCTAAATACAGTAATGTGAAAAAATAAATAGTAAGAGATTAGCATGCATTAACTTCTTTTACAGTGGCTGTTTGACTTTTAACAATTACTTGAATATCAATTTTAAAAGACCATTTTCATGAATATTGAACAAATGAACAATTTTACTCAGAATAATAAATATGAAATTAATATGAAAAATTAGTAACCCTGAAATGCTCCCTGAGCAAACATTTCTCTGATAAATGTTTAGAATTTAAATAGTTCTCCAACTAGAATAAGAATGAAGAGAAATATACTTAGAAAGTTAGATGACAATGGAATGAAGTCACAGTGGCATGTATATTTCTTTTCCCTTAACAAAACAGTGTAATTATATGTCTGTCTGTTACAGAAAGACAAAAGCTCTCCAAGTCAATTAGCTTAACGACCTCAGTGGTGAGAAGATCAAACCTAATTGAAATGTACTGTGGCAATTCCATGACTTGTGTCTTGTCAACATTAACTAGGATTTTATTCAACTGATTCTTCTACTAAAGGGTAACAGACATAAGTGAAATGTGCAGGGAGTATCCAGAACGAGCCAGTACGCCCTCAGATGTCACTGTGATTTCTCTGTTATACTGAAGAATGTAGTTTACAATAATACAACCTCACATCAATAAAAGCACAAGATGAAAAGTGGGTCTTCAGCATAAACATTAGGTGCTCACGTTGGCTGTTCTCAATACAGTGTCTCAACGGATACAAAACTGAAAAGAGGCCTGTTCTGAATAATTTCATAGGACATTATTATGAATGGACAGGTGCCTCCACAATAATGGCATTCTCATCTCCATTTTAGGTGAGAAGTTCAAAAAATGCATTCTCAACCCTGAAATTCTTTCTGCAGCTTTACAACAAAAACTAAAACATTCACAGTCTGGTTGAGCAAGTAAGTTGAAGTACACATTTTCTAGAATAGCTTTGTGATTCTCTTTTTAAGGTCTGCAGTGTTCAAAACCAAATGCTGTAACTGTTGGAGAAATGTCCACAGTGATTTCTTTAATGGTTGTACTAATTTACATTCCCACTAACTGTAGGAGTCTCCTTCACCACAGCCTCACTGTCATTGGTTATTGATTCATTTCTTAATGGTTGCCTTCTTTCTGGAGTAGGATAGAATCTTAGCGTTTTTTAAATTTGCATTTCTCTAGCGGCCACTGATGTTGAGCATTTTAAAAAATGTATTTGTTGACTATTTGTATTTCTTCCTCTGTAACGTATCTGTTCATTTATCTTGCCCATTTCTTGTCAGGACCTTTAATTTTGATGGATTTATTTTTTGAGTTCTTTGTGTATTCTAGATATTAGTCCCTTGTTTCAGGAGTAGCTGGCGAATTTTTTCCCATTCTGTAAGTTGTCTCTTCATTCTACTGAGTGATTCTTTTTCTGCACAGAATATTTTTAGTCTGATGTAATCTCATTTGTTCGTTTTTTCATTTGAGGTTCTGTTTAGAAAATCTTTTCTTGTACCTATGTCTTCAAGCATTTTAACTATTTTATCTCCCAGTAGGTTTAATGTTTCTGTTTTAATGTTTAGACCTTTGATCAGTTTTATTTTAATTTAGTATGTGGTGAGAGATAAGGGCTCAGTTTCAATCTTCTGCATGCAGATAACCAGCTTTCTCAGCACTACTTGTTGAATAGGATGTCTTTCTTCCAACATAGGCTTTTGGCCTCTTTGTTGAAGATTAAATAGCTATGTATCAGGTGAGTTTCTGTATTCTCAACTCAGTTCCATTGACCTGTGAATCTGTTTTTGTTCCGGTAGTATGCTGATTTTATCACTATTACCCAATGATTCTCCTGCTAGTTATCTTTCCCAAACAACCTAAGACATCATACTACAAGAATACCTGTATACCAATATTTCTAGCAGCATGACTCATAACAGCTAAATCCTGGAAACAGCCTATATTCCCATCAACAAATGACTGGACAAAGCAAAAGTGGTATCTATGTACAATGGAATACTATTCTGCTGTAGAGAATGACTGTTTGAGACATTTGTTAGAAAATGGATGCACCTGGAAAATATAATGTGTAGTGAAATAAACCAGACACACAAGTTTAAATGCCATATGTTATCTCTCATTTGAGTGACATGAAGTGAAAGCAAAGAGAATAAAAAGGATGAATAGAAGGGGACTAGGAGATGGGTCCATCACAATAGGAAAGTTGTCCAAGGAAAAAAATGTGAGGAGTGAGGAGGAGAGGAAAGTGAATGAAGATACACCATATACAGGAACCTAATACCCACATTTCATGTAAACTTTATACGTCACAACACGAGCTAAGCTTAATAATACCCATAAGAAAGAAGAGGAATCAGAAGAAAGAGGAGGGGAAAGAGAAAAGGGGGAAAGGAATAAAAAAGTAATAAAGTATCATAGGTACATGTAACCCTTTCCCAGGATGTTTGTAAACCACATAAAATGCAAACATAGTAATGACATTTAAAAATCACATAAAAGGGCCAGAGATTTAGCTTAGTGGTTCCAGTGCTTGCCTCGCAAGTGCAAGGTCCTGAGTTCGATCCCTGGTAACCACATATAATGCTGGGGCTGGTGACTCACGCCCACCAGCAATCAATACCACATACCACAGTGCTGGGCGTGGTGGCTCATGCCTGTCATCCCAGCACTCAGGAGGCAGAGACAGGAGAATTGCTGAGTTTGAGGCTTGCCTGGGCTCCATAGTGAGCTCAGGGCCAGCCTGAACTACAAAGCGAGACCCTGTATCAAAAAAAAAATCACATAAAAAACAAATTCTATAGCTGTTAAATAAGTGTTTTAAATGAACAACCTTATTAGACAGAAGCTGGCTTCCATGGCAGAAATTTTAGCGTATCAGCCTAGGTCATTCTGATCTCCAAGCCACTTCCACTGCATTTTCCCAGATACCTAAAGCAAATACAGGATGCACTGGATATATATGATTGATAATAACAGTACAAACATATTCTGAGGCCTTTGCATCATGCCTAAATGCACTGAATTTCAACACTCCTATGCCCTCGGTTTCATTATGGTGTCCAGTCTCCAGGCGAGGAAGCCACCGATGCCGGACAGAGAGGAAGGTCAGTGATACGTCCAAGGTCAAACAGCTATAAGCAGTGAACACAGGTCCGGTGTTACTGCTAGAGCATTAGCCATTACACTTTCCCACTGTGACTTTCCTCGATTCCAGAACAGAAAATGCAGCACAACTCCAAGATTTCCTTTAGCATTGACTGATGCACGATTTCTCCTTAAAAAATTCCCTTACTTTTTTAGCTCACTTCATTTCAGTCAAGAACTTCTTAAAGGGTACAGTGCTCACGGGATGAGGAATGGCAGAACAATCTCCTTGTCCTATAACTTAAGGGCAGTTTAAAGTTCTACTTCTCTCTCACCCGTTGACCTTCATTAGCTACATTCCTTTAATTCTTCTTCGCAATTAAGGAAACTACAGTATCCCAAAGATGTTAGATTAGAAGATTAATACACAGTGTTGGAAGATGCTGTTCTGAATACCTATGTAACTGTTCAAGAATGAGTAATGAAGGTTAAAGAAGCACTGCAGTAAGCATGAAGCATCCCCGTGGGTACCTTCTGAACCTCAAAAGGCTAGCTTCGTTGATGCTGCAGAACGCGAGAGCACTCCTAAAACATGAAAGCTGATTTACTATCCTATATGGGCGCCTTGTGAAAGTGCTGTAGAGAAGGGAGAAAGAAAAATCCACATGCCTCCTGCATTTAATCCATCCAGGAGTAAAGTTATTTTCTCCCTGGTGATCACTTCTAATAAAATTGCAGTACTTTTAGAGAGGATGGATATGCTTTTTCTAGTCCACATTTCCCATCACAGAAATTGCAGTAACAGTTAACTGTTAGTGACAAGAAGAAAATGGGCTTTCTTCACTCTTGGCAATCTGTCACACTGAACTCAGTTGGTAGCTGAAGAAACAGTTCAAAATGTAGATCTGTCCAAAGGATATCATCTTAAAGGTAAGAAAAAAAATACTCTACAGAAAAGTACCTTCCTTCCTCATGGATAAACTAGAGATAAATAGTTTTCACCCTATTATTGCATATGTGGTCCTGTCTCCGTAAATCATGGACAGGTTAAAAATTGAACTACACAGGGCCGGAGGGTTAGCTCAGTGGTTCCGGTGCCTGCCCCGCAAGCGCAAGGTCCTGAGTTCCATCTCTGGTAACCACATATAATGCTGGGCGTGGAGACACGCCCACCAACCATCAACACTGCATACCACAATGCCGGACGTGGTGGCTCACGCCTGTGATCCCAGCACTTGGGAGGCAGAGACAGGAGGATTGCTGAGTTCACAGCGGCTTGCCTGGGCACCATAGTGAGCTCAGGGCCAGCCTGAACTACAACACGAGACCCTGTCTCAAAAGGGAAAAAAAAAAAATACACAGACTCAGCAGTAGGAAAACTGTACTCTCTACCTTGTGGAGTTGTAAAACATCCTTGATGCTTGATTTTATAGAGATCGTTCTTTCTGAAAACCAGTATTTGGATATCAGATTAATTTAAATTTTCAAATTTTTCCACATAAGGTTCTACACACAGTATGGACTGCTTCAAAAGGAGGGTTGGAAATTATTTTTGCCTTTAAGATCTCTTTTGCTATACTTTATACCTTAATTTTAAACATAGATTTATTGGGAACTAACATTTTCATCCTTTTTTTTTTTTTGTACAAGACATGAATCCTTCATTCTGTTCATTGATATTACAATAGCTAATGAAGTGCTACACCTTTGATCTAATTTCTTTCAAAATGCTGTATTAAAAAGCTTAGAGTTAAATAGAGTACTCTTGGTAAAACTGTTTAGCAGACAAAGGACAATTTCAATGTCATCCTATTAGCAGACCTTTTGGAAACTGTCTGAAAACTCTGCTTGTCTGAAGGTGGATGTCTTATTTTTTGACAAATGAGAATTTAAACCTCTTAGAGTTAGAAACTCTTAGAGTTTCCCCAACAGAAAACCTTTGCCATTGCTTTTGAATATCTCATCAATTTTTAAAATCCTGTGGCTACTGTGATTCTTCAAATATTAGAAGTGAGTAATTCCATTTTCTGCCATCATACTACTCTCCTGCTTTTAACAAATATAGACCCAAGTCAAATATATGAAACAAGAGTTTTGAAACACTGGACAACAGGCAGCACAGGACAACGATCCTGAGAGAAAAGGTCAAAGGGAGTGAGCTCACCAACATCTCAGCTTAGAGCTTGGAGACAGACAGACTGATAGGCAGAGACAGAGAGAACCCACCTAGAGCTCAGACAACTTAAGTTCAAGGAGGCCAAAGAGGTTAAAACTACCAGAGCAGGAAACCGGAGAGCAGAGAGGGGTGTGGAAAGTAGAGAACTTGGAGAAGCTCACCATGGGAAAGACTGATTGGTCCCTGGAGTTATCAGCTGAGTCCAAAGTAGACACAGGCTGGAAAGAACCTTCCTGAAGCAGTGGAAAACTCTTCAGAGTTCAGCCAGGGCTGAGAATAGTTACAATTTCTACTAACCAGTGTTAAAACCGTATAGCACACAGGGTATTTATGGAATATTCAAGATAATACTATCTCAGTGTTTGGGCAAAATCAGCCTTAGATTTGTGTGTACATTGTTTTTTTTTTTTCTACAAAGTTTCTACTAGCAAATAATTTGGGCCTTATGAGTTGATAGTAAAAACTGAATATATTTTATAGTTACGTACATGAGGAAAGAGAAGACCCTGAGTTCTCCGACTTATCTGACTGGGGTGGGCTATCCCTTTTAGTGCCATAGGATGAAAACAGGTGGACTAAGGGGGACACGGCTATTGTCTGGGCGGGATTCCATTGCCACCTTGGTCAATTGTGCTCTCTGCCTGCTGGGCAGCTTTTTCTCCTTCCTTAGAGATTGAGTGTCTTAAAAGGGACACCATAATGGAAGGGAGTTGACTTGCTATGGTCTGACTCCCTGACTGGGAGTCGTAGCCCTCGTAGCTTGATGACTGGAAGTTGCTCATAATGAAGTCCTGACTTGCAGGTGGAGATTCACGCCATTCCTGAGAAGCTGTGAAGGCATGTGGCCCCTGGTAGGTGTCAGTGTCAGCCTCTTGAGGAGACCGGAATGACCCAGATCTGTCTCTTTTGCTCACAGGGCTTGAGTAATGTCCTCAAGACATAGGAAAGCAAAACATGGGCTGGATGTTGCCTGCAAATTATGGTTTGGCAATCCGACTCTAGCATAACCACTGCTGGTCCCATCCATAAAGTGTAGTGTAGATCAGGAAGGAATCAAATTGGCTTTAAATGATCTAATTATTTGGAAACATAACAAAGGAATTTGACCAACTTTCAAAATATTTGAAAAAATAAAAGACACACAAGACTTAACGAGATAAAATTTCCAGTGTCTGGAATTACATAAAAATGGTGAAACATGCAAAAAATCAGGAAAGTACTTTCTGTTATATAGTGGAAGTTTTTTAAAAGTTACAAAAAAGATCCAGAAATGATATTAAATGATAGAATTAGTAGACAAGAACACAGTGGAACAACTACTGCCTCTGTCCTGGGTATGCTCGGTAGGTGGAGAAAAATACCTGAGCGTTGCAAGGAGAGATTCAGAAGATCCACAGAGGACTCCGGTGTCACTTCTACAGATAGGAAGCATAGTGGATGAGATCAGCAGTTGAGAGACTCAGAGAATGGACAAGCTACCTTGAGCACAGCGATAGAAAGTATCAAAAACTAAACGTACAGATACTGAACACAAAATACTGAGAAAAATAAGCAGAGCCTTAGGGTTCACTGTAGGACGACTTCCAGTGACTTAATGAATTGAAGTGACTGAAGAAGGGGGTCATGAAGTTATATTAAGAAATAATGGACGAAAGCATCCAACTTGAATGAAAATCTTATAATGAAATATGCAAGTTCAATGACCCTACATAGAAGTAGGAAGAAAATTATCACAGCACATGTAATGTACAAAATGAGTTTAAAATGTCAGAAGTCAGGCTGTCATGATCAAATTTACCTTTAATGTAATGAGGAAGTAAAAATATATGATGCAACATGGGGTGGTAGCTTTTGCACCATGAAAATTGTGACTTAAAAGAGAATATAAAAGCTAAGTAGTTGTATGTGTTAAGCTTTCATGTTGTTTGCTCCAGCTGAAAGCATCTATATTAAAGGTGAAAAAAATGTCATAAAGTCTCCCTCATTTATAAATCCACTGACTTTTATTTAACAAATATTTAAATTCTTATTTCTGAAAAAGCACAGTAAAACACATTAGAATGAAGCACTCCACCCCATATTCTCACTCTAGTGATCTAGTTAGCTTCCAAGTGCTGGGGCTGAAACAATTTTGTAATTGTTTGACAGACACATATAGAGATTTTTAGCTCTTTCTTTTCCATTTTCTTACCTAATTACACTGTGAGAGTACACGTAATTTAGAACAGTGCTCTTTCCTGAATTATCATTATCTTCTTTATCTGTAAAACCATTCTCTAGGAGGGCTGGGTCGGTGGAACTGCTTACGGTAATAATGGTTTTTCATTTAGCCTTCTCTGCAGTTCAACACTATCTTTAGCACAAATATTTCCTGAAGGTTTTCATCTAAAATTTTATGATGTGATAAAAAGACATAACAGCCATGCAGTGGTGGGCAAATATTTATATACAAACATGAAATGAGTAAGTATGACCCAAGAAAATTGACTTTTACCTGGTGTATGTACAAATATGAAAATGAATAAGCATTTTCAAAGGAAATGACCTTTAAACAGTTTTATATGCTTGAGTGGTAGTCAACACCATAAAACAATAGCCTGGAATAGCTAATAAAGCATAAAATAATTTAGCCTTGGTGATAAGTGCTGGCTCAGAGAAACTATGCATAAGAACTCCAGGAAAAATACGAGGTGATTCACTGAAATGAAGGAAGCAATTATTACAGATTTTATTTGAATCTATTCTTAATTGGTTACTTGCATTTTCTTTTTCAATAAGTTTCCTAATGTGCATAAGCTATGAATACACTAGAATATATTTAAAGAAATAACCCAGCACACATAATACTTTCTAAATTTATGATGTATAAGAACAAAACACTGGGAAGTCAAAGAACTAAACAAGTTATTTTTAAGCATCATTCAAAGGACTCTTTTTTAAAAAAATACAAAGCCTTAAAAAAATACAAAACCTTATGTAGAATTCCAAGATATATTGATAAGGTCAGAATCAATTAAAATAGTTTAAAAGAAAACTCATTTGTTTTTAGCCTCAACATGATAATTGATTTTTCTTTTCTTCTAAATTAATGGTTGTAAATAGTCGTCTTTTGTCACCCTTGGTTTCTGGATTTATTTTTATGACTTTCAAAATACTCAGATAAGTAGCATCATCATTTATTAATAGTTTTCTCTTACCTGAAATAGTGCTCTAATAGATTTTCAAAAGTACTTGCACTGCTAAGTGGAGATGGGTAGACAAGTGAATGAAGCTATGATGATTTCAAGTTCAACAAAGGAGCAGAGGAACCTCAAAGTCTATACAGAAATGCACGATGCAGGCAGCACATATTAGTGTTTGTAGGCAGCAATGTGTCAAAATTAACATACGTGCTGGTTTTTAACAATGTTCTGAAATTTATTGAAAGTGAGTAAAGTGAAAGTCAAATATTTGTAGACCCTTTATTCTAGTTTTCCAAGGCTAATAATAAAAATGTACTAGATTTCAGGGTTTTTTTTCACAAACGTTTTCTATTTTTCCTTTCTCTTCTGCTTTTGCTATAAAGGACAGCATAGTAACAATTAGCAATGCATAGGAATATGTATTACATAATACTGTTGTATTAATGCTATTTTCTTCATTTTAATAATTGTTTTATGACAATGAAATAGATTTTTTTTTGTCCTTATGAACCATGCACTGGACTACTTAGGGGTAAAGAGTGAATATATCTATACCGTATTCCCAAACACTTCAAAACTTTCATATATGTCATTTATGACCTATGTGATGAAGTGCCTGCCTCAGATATAGCCACTAGAGACCACTGAAAAGACCAAGACTAGTTCCAAAGGAAGTGCCAGTTTAGCAGTTATTATTCAAAAGAACAACAGACTATAAAGATATAAAAGAAGGAAAAAAAACTAGTAAAAACTCTGCCACATTGGTCTGTATCCTGGAACAAATTATGATAAACAAAAAAATCACTTTTAGATTATTTGTCTTTCTCTATTTTTGAAAGGGAAAGATAAAGTTCTTTTCTAAGCTTGTAATTTTATTTAATTTTACTAACATGTATTTAGTAAAGTACATCACTTCCTATCACTCCAAGGAAGTCACAGTCTTCCAGAGGAGGAGGAGGAGGAGGAGAAAGAAGAAGAAGAAGAAGAAGAAGAAGAAGAAGAAGAAGAAGAAGAAGAAGAAGAAGAAGAAGAAGAAGAAGAAGAAGAAGAAGAAGAAGAAGAAGAAGAAGAAGAAGAAGAAGAAGAAGAAGAAGAAGAAGAAGAAGAAGAAGAAGAAGAAGAAGAAGAAGAAGAAGAAGAAGAAGAAGA
>PVIC010044541.1:0-15049 GCA_004025085.1 Thryonomys swinderianus
TCTTGCTTTGTAGTTCAGGCTGGCCCTGAGCTCACTATGGTGCCCAGGCAAGCTGCTGCGAACTCAGCAATCCTCCTGTCTCTGCCTCCCGAGTGCTGGGATTACAAGCGTGAGCCACCACGCCCAGCATTATATGTGGTAACCGGGGATCGAACTCAGGTCCTTGCGCTTGCGAGGCAGGCGCCGGAACCACTGAGCTAACCCTCCGGCCCTCTTTCTATTCATTTTGACAATTGATAAAGACTTGTTGAGCTGGGTGTGATGGCACATGTATGGTTATAATCCCAACACCTGGGAGGCTGAGGCAGGAGGATGACCTTGAGTTCAAGGCCAGCCTGAAGTACCTAGTATAATCCTGTCTTAAAACATACACACACACACAAACACACAAAAAACCAAAACCTTTTCTTTAAAATTACTTTCTCTGTGAATTACCCTTCATTTTTCCCTCTCTCTGCAGGAAAACTATTAAATTCTACTATGAATGCTTGTTAGCAGTTTCTCTCTTACCATTTTTAATTTTTTTTTTTTTTGAGACAGGGTCTCGCTTTGTAGTTCAGGCTGGCCCTGAGCTCACTATGTAGCCCAGGCAAGCCTTGAACTCAGCAATCCTCCTGTCTCTGCCTCCCGAGTGATGGGATTATAGGCGTGAGCCACCATGCCCAGCATTGTGGTTTGTGGTACTGATTGCTGGTGGGCGTGAGCCACCACACCCAGCATTGTATGTGGTTACTGGGGATCTAACCAGGGACCTTGCACTTGCTAGGCAGGTGCTGGAACCACTGAGCTAAATCTCTGGCCCCCATTTTTTTTTTTTTTTGGAGACAGGGTCTTGCTTTGTAGTTCAGGCTGGCTCTGAGCTCACTATGTAGCCCAGGCAAGCCTCGAACTCAGCAATCCTCCTGTCTCTGCCTCCCGCGTGCTGGGATTACAGGCATGCACCACCATGCCTGGCACTGCCCCATTTTTAATTTTTGGTAAATATTTCAACATTTAGAAATGTACACAAAATTCTAAATGCTCAGGTAATTTTCACAAAATAAACACTGCTCCTCACCAACACCTGAATTTTTTTTTTTTTTTTGCGACAGGGTCTTGCTTTTGTAGTTTAGTCTGGCCCTGAGCTTACTATGTAGCCCAGACAAGACTTGAACTCACAGGAATCCTCCTGCCTCTGCCTCTCAAGTGCTGGGATTACCGGGGATTGAACTCAGGACCTTGTGCTTGCAAGGCAGATGCCAGAACCACTGAGCTAAATCCCCAGCCCAAGAAACCCAATTTTATCAGCATTCCAGAAGCTCATCTCTCACCTCATTAGTCATGAACCTCGAGGGAAATGCTGTTACAACTTACAGCACCATAAACTCATTTTTGTTTTGGAACGTCATACAAGGAACACATACAGTGTGAACTCTGTTGCACCTAGCTTCATTTTCTTAACATTAGTTTTAGGAAATTGATCTGTTTTGTTATAGTGGTTCATTTGTTCTCAATGCTCTTGTTGAAGGATTAGCAAATTTTATAAAGATTGGATAATAAATAATTTAGGCTTTATGAGCCATGAAGTCTGTCACAACCACTCAGCTCTGCTCCTATAATTCACAAAAACACACATAGACGATAAATAAGTAAGCAAATGACAAAAGCTGGGTTCTAATAAAAAAACTTTATTTAAACAGGCCTTGTGTTCAGTTTGACCCTCAGATTATAGTTTACCAACATCTGCTTAGTTTCCAGAATTCCATCAAATAAGTATACTGTAATTTTTTGTCCGTTCTAACATTGATGGGTAACATTTAGTTCATTTGTAGGTTCTGGTTATTCTATTTCAGTGGTCCTTTTCCATTTTAGGCCTTTGCTGGAGGGTGCTTTTTGATTTTTAAAAAATTTTTTGCAGCACCAGGAATCAAACTTGGGACCTTGTACTTACCAGGCAGGCACAGTGTTGCTGAGCTAAATCCCGGGCCCACAAGGGGGAAATTTTTGAGACAAAGTCATATTATGTAGTTCAAGTTGACTTTAAGCTCACTTTCAGGCTGGCCTTGAAAATTGTAGGGGTCCTGCTCTCTCTACTTTGCAAGGACTGGGATTACAGGCATGTACTACCAGAGCTGGCTTCTACCTCTGGGCTTTTAAATTAACTTTGTGGAGGTAAAATTTACATATAATAGTTGTATCCATTCTTTTATAAACCTGTTCTATCTAGAGTTTTCTCTATCATTCCAACATTTTCATTGGCAGAATCACTGGTGATCTCCATGCTGCTGAAAGAAATCGTCAATTCTCAATCTTCAATTTACCAGACTTTTCAATGACGTTTGATGCAATTAACATTTATCTTCTCTTTGATACTTTCTCACTTTGTTTCCAGAATCTAACGTGTAGGTTTTCCTCTCTGTGCATTGATCACCGTGTTGTGGTCCACTTTGCTGTCCTTTCTCTGACCTCTCGTGTTGGAATGAGTGCTCAGAGGCACAGCCCTTCGTCCTCCTCTCTGTTTACACTCATCTCCTTGGTGATGATGTCCAATAGTTCCCACTTTTATTTTTTTATTTTTATTTTTTATTTTTATTTTTTTGCTTTTTGGAGACAGGGTCTTGCTTTGTAGTTCAGGCTGGCCCTGAGCTCACTATGGTGCCCAGGCAAGCCGCCGCGAACTCAGCAATCCTCCTGTCTCTGCCTCCCGAGTACTGGGATTACAGGCGTGAGCCACTACGCCCAGCATTATATGTGGTAACCGGGGATCGAACTCAGGTCCTTACGCTTGCGAGGCAGGCGCCGGAACCACTGAGCTAACCCTCTGGCCCCCCATTTTTATTTTTATTTATTTATTTATTTTTTTTTGCTTTTTGGAGACAGGGTCTCGCTTTGTAGTTCAGGCTGGCCCTGAGCTCACTATGGTGCCCAGGCAAGCCGCCGCGAACTCAGCAATCCTCCTGTCTCTGCCTCCCGAGTGCTGGGATTACAGGCGTGACCCCATTTTTATTTTTGAGACCGGTCTCGCTTTGTAGTTCAGTCTGGCCCTGAATTCACTATGTAGCCCAGGCAAACCTCAAACTCAGCAATGCTCCTGCCTCTGCCTCCCAAGTGCTGGGATTACAGGCGTGAGCCATCAGACCCAGCATTTGTCATATGTGGTACTGATTACTGGTGGGTGTGAGCCACCATGATTGGTACTGTTGTTTGTGGTTACTGGGAATCGAACCAGGGACCTTGTATTTGCTAGGCAGGCACTGGAACCACTGATCTAAGTCTCAGGCCCTACATTTTTATTTTCAATCTCGACTTTTCCCCTGGCCTCCAGACTTATGTACCCAACAACTTGAGTAATTACACTCCTTCTGGTTTTCCTGTTTTCATACTTGGTCTGATAAGGTCAAACAGCAGGACAGAAATCACTCCTCTGTTCAATATTCTAACAGTAAGCAATGTATGGTGGCATATACCTGTATCCCAGCACCTGGGAGGCTGAACCAAGGGAATCTCATGTTCAAGCCTGCTTGGGCAATTTAGAGACTCAGACCTTATAATAAAACAATACACTTTTAAAAGTATCCCACCTCATTCAGAGTAAATGTCTTACACTGTATCCCTATTGGGCCTAGAAGCTCACGTGATCGGCTCCTTCTTAACACCGCCTGTCTCTGTCCCAGTCACCTTCTTCAAACATACCAGGCATACCCTTGCCTGGTTGTTTCCTTTGTCTGGTATGTTCACTTGTCTAATCCTCTCAATCTCTTTAAGTCTTTCCTCAAACATCATCTCAATGAGCCTTAGGTTGACAATTCTGTGTAAAATTGCAACTAGACTCCTCCAAATCCTCTTTATTGTGCTTTTTGTTTTCTTTTTCTCATTTATCTTTTCTATACTCGAGTGGAATGTCCAGGAGGGCATGAACCTTTGTTTTGCTCACTGATATCCCCAGGAATAGTGCCTTCAGGTGAGAGGCACTCCGTGAGTATTTGTTGAATTCATGAAAAGTTGCACCTCTCTTTTAAAAAGCATCAGCCTCTCTGCCGGGCGTGGTGGCTCACGCCTGTCATCCCAGCACTCGGGAGGCAGAGGCAGGAGGCTTGCTGAGTTCGAGGCTTGCCTGGGCTACATAGTGAGCTGAGGGCCAGCCTGAACTACAAAGTGAGACCCTGTCTCAAAAAAAAAAAAAAAAAAAAGCATCAGCCTCTCTTTTGGTGTACATTCTCACCCAGGGCTAAAAGCTGAAGGACTCATCTGTCAAGTTCACAGTGAGTGGTTTGGCAATTATATCAACTACAAGCGGGTCCTCTTAGGTCGATGGACACCTGAGGCTATTTATTTTATTGGTGAAAGCTCAGAGTGAGAGCATTTGGTCCAGTTCTCGAAAACAGTAGTGTTCTAACCAGCAGCTCCAATAAATCTTACACATTCTTGAGCCCATAAGTCCTGGCCTCTTGCCTCTCTACACATCTCTTCATCCAAATAAGAAGCTCTTGTTGGAGCACACAGGGGCCCTTGATCGGTTAGGGCAGTGGAAGGAGCGCTGTCTTCTTCCCTTTCTGCCCTGGGGACGAAACTTCAGGATGACCAGATCCTTGCTCAGGACAGGCAGCGTATGACATACAAGAAAGACTTTGCTTCTTTTTCCACATATTTCAGGTAGCCTCCCCACGTCCCGAGACAGACAAAGTGACCACATGGTACTGTGCACAGCAGGTCATGTTTACTTCTGGGACTGTCAGTTACTATATGGCCACCAACGTTGCAGAAACTAATAGCTTGAGAGATGGTTCATCCAAACGATACATTTTCTGTACTAACTTTTTGATTTCACATCTGCACTTACTCTACCATAATACTTCTCACATTTTGTATGTTAGCTGCTTGTTTACATCATCATCACCATCAATTTTTTTATTGGTACATTTTATTGGTACATTGTATATACACATCACAATCACTCTACATCGAGAATTTGTACCAGTGTATGACACAACTTAATTCTCGTTTTTCTGCTCCTTTACTCACCCTACCTCTCTCCTATGTACACAAGCATTGTTTCCTTTTTATTTTTACCATCAATTTTTTTCTTTCTTCATTATTTACCCCTAAACCCCATTTCCCTTTGAATATTTGCCATTTCACAATATCAGTCATGCACTCTAGAGTACATTTTTTTGCTTTTGAGACAGGGTCTTGCTTTATAGTTCAGGCTAGCTCTGAGCTCACTATGTAGCCCAGGCAAGCCTCGAACCCAGCAATCCTCCTGTCTCTGCCTCCCGAGTGCTGGGATTACAGGCGTGAGCCACCACATCCGGCATTGTGGTATGTGGTGTTGATTGTTGGTGGGCGTGTCTCCACGCCCAGCATTGTATGTGGTTACTGGGGATCGAACTCAGGACCTTGTGCTTGTGAGGCAGGCGCCGGAACCACTGAGCTAACCCTCCGGCCCCTCTAGAGTACATTTATAACTTTGGTTTCTTATGCCAGATGAAATATATGCTATTTACACATCTGTGGTGTTTTTTTTTTTTTGAGACAGGGTCTCTTTTTGTAGTTCAGGCTGGCCCTGAACTCACTATGTAGCCCAGGCAAGGCTTAAACTCACAGCAATCTTCCTGCCTCTGCCTCCAGAGTCCTGGGATTACAGGTGTGAGCCACTACGCCTGGCATTATTGTATGTGGTCAGCGGGGATCAAACCAGGGACCTTGGGTTACTAGGCAAGTGCTGGAACCAAGTGCTGGAGCTGAATCTCCAGCCCCAGGATGACTCTTGTACTGTGAATGAGCCAGCTATTTGGTAAGAAGTTTCTAATAAGATGTTAAGGGAGGAAAATAAAATGGACCTTATGTATGTATGTACTGCAGACATATTTTGTCTTCTGCCAAAGCTGGGCCAGTTCCATTGGCTAAACTCCCCAGCAGATATTTTGGAAAAGAGGTGGTACAGGATTGGGATTTCACAGGACGCCACTTGGGTGCACAGAAGGGGAAACTGGCCACGAAATTTAAGGTAGGCTTTGTTTGTTTCATCTTTATCCTTCAAAACATATATTAAGGGCTGGAGGGTTAGCTCAGTGGTTCCGGCGCCTGCCTCGCAAGCGCAAGGTCCTGAATTCGATCCCCGATAACCATATATAATGCTGGGCGTGGAGACACGCCCACCAACAATCAACGGCTGCATACCACAATGCCGGGCGTGGTGGCTCATGCCTGTAATCCCCTCACTCAGGAGGCAGAGACAGGAGGATTGCTGAGTTCAAGGCTTGCCTGGGCACCATAGTGAGCTCAGAGCCAGCCTGAACTACAAAGCGAGACCCTGTCTCTAAAAAAAAAAAAAGATAACATTAATTTATTCTCTTACAGTTCCAGGCTACTAGTGTGGACTCAAGAAGGCAGAATCTTGATTTTTTTTTTTTTTCCCTGTTCCATGGCCAGGCATCTATCTGTTCAGGCAGAAAATCTGAGCAGCTATGGAGTCACTTTCTTTCTTTCTTTCTTTTTTTTTCAGGTACTGGGACTCAGGACCTTGCACTTGCGAGGTCAGCATTGTGCAACTGAGCTAAATCCTCACATCCCTCTTTCTTTTGGTGGTGGTGGTATTGGGGATTGAACTCAGGCCTTATACTTCAAAGGTAGGTGCGGCACCACTAGAGCTAAATCCCTGGCCCATATCCCCCGTTTTTGAGACAGGATCTCACTACATGGTTCAGGTCAGCCTTGAACTCACTGTATACCCCAGGCTGGCTTCAGACTTGCAGTGATCCTCCTGCCTCAGTGTCCCAAGTGCTGAGATCACAGGTGTGTACCACCTTCATTTGCGAATCACAGTACCATGCTGTTTTCCAGAATCTGTTCATATTTATTTCATCCCTTCCCCTCTGTACCAGGAATCACACTCAGGACTTGGTGCTTGCGAGGCACACGTGGCACCACTGAGCTAATTCTCTGGCCCAAATTATTTCACAATTTGTCCATTTTTGTAGTATTTTAAGGTTAATTACAGATTCTTTTATTCCATTATGGTCAGAAGCTGGTCATAATGGAATAGGAACCTGCTCTTTTGAAGAACATCTGCTGGGTATAGTGGCTCATGCCTGGAGTTCCAGCACTTGGTTCAGCTGAGGCAGGAGGATGATGGTGAGTTCAAGGCCCACCTGAGTACATAGTGAGTTCAAAACCAAACTAGGCTACATAGTGAGACCCTGGCTCAGAATAAATAAATAAATAATAAATAAATCAGTCCTTTTTTAAGGTAAGTGCAACCATTTTTTTCTTATTCTCTTGTCCTTAAAATAACATTGAGGCCGGGCGTGGTGGCTCACGCCTATAATCCTAGCACTCCGGAGGCAGAGACAGGAAGATTGCTATAAATTCGAGGCTTGCCTGGGCTACATAGTGAGCTCAGGGCCAGCCTGAACTACAAAGTGAGACCCTGTCTCAATAAAAAAAAAAAAAAGAAAAGAAAAAGATAACATTGGGGCACCAGGCACTGCCTGCTTAACACTCCCTCATACCATCCCACCCCACCCCCAAGTATTCTCACCTACTTGTCATTATCTTTTCTTCCCTGAGGATCTGGTGAGAGGGTGAGCTCATTAGAACACAGGTCATAACCGAGGCAAGCAATTTCTAGTTTGATCAGGAGCAGATCTGCAGGAACCTAGACAATGGTCTTTAGGCAACAGTCTTCTCTTTAATCCCCACAATTAGCATTTATCAGATCTTTGCTGCTTGACTCTGGGCCCACTGTACTCTCATCATTAGCGGCATGGCTGAGAGGTGACTGTGTTTAACATGCACGCATTTCAGGACACTGCTCTCATTAGGGGAGTTCCTCTCAGCCAAGGCTCTTCTACTCTCAAGAATGTATAGTTGAGTAATTTAAAACTGAAAGGATTGTACTTGCTGGATTGATTGTACTTCATGTTTTTGTTTTGCTTACTGGGTCCCATTCAATCTATTGCTTTCTCCTGGAGCAATACTCAGACTCCATACTCATTTTTCTCTTTCATTTTGTTTACATATTTCTGTTGTGGGTGATTTCATAGTAGGCTAAGAATTTTAGACTTTGTCAGATGAGATTATGTAGGTTAATGTCTTTATTAGAAATGATGTTTTTAATTTATTTTCGCTAATGATTCTAG
The DNA here is from genome assembly GCA_004025085.1 of Thryonomys swinderianus. Lineage (NCBI taxonomy): Eukaryota > Metazoa > Chordata > Mammalia > Rodentia > Thryonomyidae > Thryonomys > Thryonomys swinderianus. The sequence continues at coordinate 8,121 of PVIC010044541.1, forward strand.
ACCCCTACAGGCAGAGATATCCATAAGATGATTATGTTGTCACTGACATTTTAGTCTCATTCCTTCACCTTTAAGGATTTTTCTATTACATATATATATATATATAACTCCTACATGTATTCAATGTAAAACAAAAGCAACTGCATGAAGTCTGTGATAAACAGAATGTTTAAAAGTAATATAGTATTCAGTTTCTGTGAGAAGAAAATAACTCAGGTGCTCATTATTTGGTGTAACTTTTATTGATATGAGATTGCCCTGAGATAACCAATCATCAAGCAAAGGATAATTATGTCTTTAAACTATTCTTTCAGCTCTCTTTCAGGAAACTTGCCAACACAGGCTTGATGGCTTGAGAAGTACTGCCATTTTAATTATCAGCAAGGTCAAACTGAAAACTCAATATTTAAAATCTAAGACAAATCTCTGCTTATCTTAAAGAGTGATTTGGCGACCCTTGAGACTTGGTTTCCTTTAAGAATGTTTTTAAAAAAGGACAGACTGACTTTCTCCTTTTTTTTTTTTTTTTTGGTACCGAGGATCACACTCAGGACCTTGAGTCCACAAGGCAGGCGCTGGACCACTGAGCTAAATCCCTAGCTGCTTTTCTCCCCTTCCTCTTCTCCTTCCTTTCCTTTCCTTTTTGAAATGGAATCTCATTATGTTGCCTAGGCTAGTCTCAAACTCCTGGACTCAAAGATTCTCCTACCTCAGCCTCCTGGGTAGCCAGAGAGTACCTGGCTGATACCTTATAGATCATGCTCTCTACCTAAACAAATAACATTTAGAAATCCTGTGCTATTTTGGCATTCCTGGATGCCTATGGTTAAAAGGGAATTTGAACTGAAATAGTATCATAAATACACAATTAAAAAATTGTTTCTGAATAACAGGTGTATCACTTTTTCCTACCCCTCAAAACAAAGTTTGAGACCCAGGGATATAGCTCAGTGATGCTGTGCCTGTCTCAAAAGTACAAGATCCTCAGCTCAATCCCCAGTACCGTAAAAACAAAACCAAAAACCCAACCAATCACACAAACAAAAACCTAAAAAACAAAGGTTGAGGCAAAACATGCTAATGTTTACCTGTGTGTGTGTGTGTGTGTGTGTGTTTCGGGGGTTGAACTCAGATATGTAATGTTTTACTGGAAAGGGGGAATTATAATTTCAGGGCAGTGAGGGTGAGTTAAAAGGAAGTTAGTTAGGAATGGAGAAAAATCTAAAACCAGGTGATGTACACCTATTAGGGATTTGACTACAGCCTTGCAAAAACACACAGCAGGGGCACTTGGTTAGACTATATGAAGTCATGGCATACATGGTGGTCCACGAAGGAAGAAGAGGGACAAGTTAATGTGCTGGCTCCTGTGTGCCTTCTATCTCTCTTTGGTCAAATCAGACCCCACAGGGTGATCATTCCTTCACACTTTCAAGTTGCTGCACAATCCAAAACCCTTGGAGGCAGCCCCTGAGGTAGTCACGGCCAGAGGCCTAGAGCTGGAGTCTGGAAGGTGAAAGGGCCTACTGATTAGTCAGGTTGAGCTGGCCTGGGAACTGGTTCTGCGGCAGCTCTTACTCCGTGGGTGTGAAGAGCAGGTCCTTAGACCCAGGCGGCCGCTCTGAGATCTTCTTTTAGCAACTTAAGATCCAGCATGGGAAACCTCCGCAGTGCCCGCAGAATAGCTGTAGCCCGGCTGTGAATCCTTCTCCAGCACTTGGGAGGCTCCCGGCTTGATATCCAGGACTGGGGAAGCTGGGAATCCAGGGTTTTCTTTATTTAGTTCCCCATCTCAAAATTCCATATAAAACACATTTTTTTGAGAACCTGTTATTTGGCTGCCTTTCAGCTATGGGCACTATGATAAAGACAACGAGGCTCTGTTCTTTTAATTAACTATAATTTAATATAATAATACCCAGAGCTTGAGACTTTAAGAGAAAGCAAGGTAGAAGAGAGCATGGATGAATAAGGCAACTTTGTCTAATTCAGGCAAGACACATGGAAATAAAATATAAGACAGTGAGACATGCAAAAGATGAACGAGTCCTATCTTTTGAACACGGAAATAGGACTGTATATGAGTGACTCCTGCCAGCAAGTTTTTTTAAAAAATTTGTTTGGACAGAAGTAATTCAGGCTGGCCCTGAACTCGCTGTGTAGCCCAGGTTAGCTATGAACTTGCGGCACTCCTCCTGCTTCAGCCTCCTGAATACTAGGATTATTAGGTATTTGCCACCATCCCCAGCTTTGCCAGTAGGTGAGGATCTTTCCTTCCCTAAGCTTTCTACTGTGATGGCCACAAATATGGCAGTATGTTAATAAAAATCCAGATAGGCATGACCCACAAAAGCATTCATTACTGAGCTGCTAAGTTCAAGACAGGCGAACCCAGACAGGTTTTTAGGGTTAGGCTTAGTAAGATTTTGCCTTCGTGTGTTTGGTACTCTTTTGTCTTATTTCTTATTGTTTATTTATTTTAAAAAATTTTTATTGCAACATATTTATTGATACATTTTAGGTATACATGATGATGACATTTATCAGAGAATTTGTACCTGTGGATAACCCTTTCATATGCCAATTATTAATATCTTCTTTTGTTCAAGAATGTTTGTTGGATCATTATTCATGATATATCTTAGCTGATTTTCTGATTCCTGGGACACAATACCCAATATCCACAGCTCTAAGGAGAAGGGTTTATTTTGGCTTATGGTTATAGAGGTTTTAGTCCATAGTCAGGAGGGAAGTGTGGCAGAGAAGGAGCTCATGTTATGGTGGCAGGAAGAAGAAAGACAAGGGAGGAAGAAGATAGATGTGCCCTTCCAGATCATATTCCCAGTGACCCACTTCCTCCAAATCCTCACTATTTATATGGGAGCACGGGGAGAGCAAGATCTAGCTTCCAACCTGAAATGCAAGTTTGTGTTCTCTAAAATCGAAGAATGAATTTTAGGAACGAATGGTGGAGGTTAGAGTAGGAAAATTTTATTGAGAGAAAAGCATCTGCCTAAGAGAGACAGAAGTGGTAACCCAGGAACTTGGGTAACCCACCCACCTTACTTTTCAGAGGGCTTTTATGGAGGAAAGCCATGAGATGAGGTGGTCTACCAATAAGATTTGAAAAGAGATGGGCAAGCCATAGTTAACCATTGGGATTACAACAAGTAGGGTTGCTTAAATAACACTGACTAGATAAGGATCCAATGAGAAATCAAATCACGTGGCAAGTGTATAGGGTCGTTAGGAGACTCTTCTAGGTGGGGTCAAGGTTTTGACCTCTCCCAGGAGATGTCAATCCTGCTATTTTCCTTATGTGGGTGGGGCTATTTTCTCCTTTGATAATGTTGACCTTCATTGAAGGTCTTGAATGTCCTCTGCTTGGGCTTCTCGAGAGCCAGCCCTAAACTCTCTATCTACCACATGTCTGACTAGCTTTCCTACCTATAATACTATGAGTTCATGAGGCTTGGTGGGGGGGCATTAGATATAAACCATAAGAATATCGAAAGGTAGGAAAAAAATCCAAATGCTCATCATCTGGCAATTGAATAAATGAAAATGTGGGCCTATACATAGAAGACAATGTTATTTAAAATATAAATGGAGTATTGAAGACAATATATTGGGGTCAGAGATTTAGCTCAGTGGTTCCAGTGCCTACCTAACAAGCACAAGGTCCCTCTGGTTTGATCCCGGTAACCATGTACAACAATACTGGGGGGAGTGACTCACGCCCACCAGCAATCAGTACCACATACCACAGTGCTGGGCATGGTGGCTCACGCCTGTAATTCCAGCACTTGGGAGGCAGAGGCAGGAGGATTGCTGTGAGTTTGAGGCTTGCCTGGGCTACATAGTGACCTCAAGGACAGTTTGAACTACAAAGTGAGACAGTCTCAAAAAAAAAAAAATCTTTCCATTTCTTCTTGACAATCCAGTTATATTTATTTGAAGCAATGAGAGCTCACCTTCCCCATAGCATTCTTGGTACATAAGAAATAGTAGTTCTCTATTATTTGAAGAAGAAAATTCGAAACCTGGGACACATTCAATCATGCAGGCCCAACCAGGTTTCAGTTCTTGTCTCTCACCACTTCTTGACAAACAAACAACATCTGGACAAGATCAAGTTAACCAGATAACTTTTTTCTTTTGCTGATACAGTTTCAGTTTTTGGAAATGTCCTCCCAGCATCCTTCAAAGCTAATCTCAAATGTTATACTGATGATATTACCTGTTACGTACACTCTTGTATTATTCTTCTGGCCAGACTTCCTCTGCTCTGCTACATTGTATGTTCCTTAAGAGTAGGAAGTGACTCTATCCTTCATTCCATCAGGTGGGAGAGAAGCTCAGTCTCTTGCTTGGGGTCTCCCTCATACTCGTGAGAATGAGACAAACACATGACCATAAAGTATGATGAGCATAATATATATACACATCCAGGAAGGAGGACCAGATTCACTTGTGGATGGTGCCTGAGACTGGGAAGGTTTTGAATGTGACATTTGGACACTAAAGGAGGAAGGATCAGAGTTGGGGGTAAGAAATGAATAACATGAAACTTAAATGAGCTGTATTTATAACTTTAAGGCAGTTATAGTGATGGTGAGGTAGGGGAGTTGAAGAATTATACCAACTGTATTAAGATTGTGTAAATTTTAATTTGGTATGATACAGACAAACCAGAGTTAATACTAATACACAGGGATGGATTTAGCTAAAGTTAATATGTAGGGGCAAAGCTTGAGTTGGTTTTTGACTCCCTTCAATACATACGTGCCTTTGTTGACAAGTGTTGACAAGATGAATGTAGACAAGTGTTTACTTATTACAGACTGTTTTTTTTGTTTATTTCTTTTTTAGTTTTTTATGGCAGGGTCTCACTTTATAGTCCAGGCTGGGCCTGAACTCACTTTGTAGCCCAAAGTGAACTCGAACTCACAGCAATCCTCCTGCGTCTGCCTCATGAGTACTAGGACTACAGGCATGAGCCACCATGCAAAGCTGTTACAGGCATTTTTTAAAATGGAGAGAGACTTGACCATCAAGATTTGGCTCAGATCAAAATATTTGTTAAAAAAAAAAACACGTAGCTGACACGTTACAAACAGTATCTGTAGCTCAAACCTGGCTTAGGTTTTGGAACTCTTAGCCAATGAACACGAACAGCACTGTCACCTGCGAGAAGATCTTCCCTGACACAATCTCCAGAATCTGTCTCCGCCAGGAGAATGACCTTTGATTCATCTCTGAAATACACAGCTTTATTTGACTAAGATAAACAAGAAAGTCAGGAACTTTAAATATAACTTACTTCACTTGAGCATCTTAACAGAAAATCTCTTTCCATGTGAGGCGAGTTTTTTTTAAAGGGACATCTGGCTTCAGAAGTTTTTATTGCTTTTTTATTGTTAAAAATATTAATTCCAGCATTTTTAGGGAGGCATGTAACAAAAATGCCAACATCAAACTAAATCCTGTTGGTTTCTGGGAGACTGTTTCTTTTTATTTTTTTTATTAGTATATTTTATAGTACATAATGATTACATTCTTTCTGATACATCTACACAACAAATTTCAATTCTTTTTCATCCTCTTCTGGCCCTTTCCTTCCCTTTTCTGCATCTCTTGATCTCCTCTGCATTTAAAATATCTATTTCCTATTATCTATTTTTTATTTTTCTCTTTATTTATATTTTAGGATTCTCATGTAAGAGAAACCATGCATGGGCCGGAGACTTGGCTCAGTGGTTCCGGTGCCTGCCTCGCAAGCTCAAAATCCTTAGTTTGATCCCCGGTAATCACATAGAATGCTGGGCGTGGAGACTCACACTCACCAGCAATCAGTACCACATACCACAGTGTCGGGTGTGGTGGCTCACGCCTGTAATCCCAGCACTCAGGAGGCAGAGGCAGGAGGATTGCTGAGTTCCAGGCTTGCCTGGGCTACATAGTGAGCTCAGAGCCAGCCTGAGCTACAAAGTGAGACCCTGTCTCAAAAAAAAAAAAAAAATAGACCACATTTCCTATTTCCATTCATCAGTTAATGGATGTATATGCTATTTCCAAATTTAGCTATTATGAATTGTGCTGCTATAAACATGGGTATTCATGTATTACTCTAATATGATGTACCAAAAGAGTTAACTTTTGGGAAGATGCCTACAGGAAGGATAACTGGGCCAAGTGGAATTTCCAGTTTTAGTTTTTTGAGGACTCTCCACACTGATTCCTATAATGGTTATACTACTTTACATTCACAACAACAATGAAGAAAGTTTCTTCCCCTTGGCCCCAGCCCCACTAGCATTTGTTATTATTTGATTTCTTGAAGATAGCCATTCTTTCTGGAGTAAGATAGAATCTTAGTTTTAATTTGCAGTTCTCTAATGGCCAGAGATGTTGAATGTATTTATTTTTTTTATTTTTTTTATTTTTTTTGCTTTTTGGAGACAGGGTCTCGCTTTGTAGTTCAGGCTGGCCCTGAGCTCACTATGGTGCCCAGGCAAGCCGCCGCGAACTCAGCAATCCTCCTGTCTCTGCTTCCCGAGTGCTGGGATTATAGGCGTGAGCCACCACGCCCAGCATTATATGTGGTAACCGGGGATCGAACTCAGGTCCTTGCGCTTGCAAGGCAGGCGCCGGAACCACTGAGCTAACCCTCCGGCCCTGAATGTATTTATTGATCTTCTGAGATGTGCTTCTTTCAGTTACCTATATTTTGATTGTTTTGTCTATGACCATACCACCCTGAATGCACCCAATCTTGTCTGTTTTACTTGGGGCGGGTCTGATTTTATTGAGTTCTTTATATATTCTAGATATTAATCTTCTCTCCAGGGAGTACCTGGCAAATATTGTTTTTGCATTCTGTAGATTGTTGTTTCACTCTGTTGGTTGTTTTCTTTGTTATGGGGAAA